>JAJTUV010000660.1:600000-796540 GCA_021653895.1 Mastomys natalensis | reverse complement strand
GCCCCCCAGGCCAGAGGACCAGGTCCGGGGCGCACGGGAAGTTATAGTCCGGAGGGGCGGGCTTTGGGTGCCTGCTAGTTCCTTAAACCCCCCCTGGCTCCCGGTTGTAACTCTGGATTTTGGGCCAGTGGGCAAGGTGACTTACCCTCTGGTCTGTGTGCAGTGGGTCCCCCTAGGATGCCTCCGGATCCTGTGTGTCCACAGGAGCAGACCAGCCACGCGCCCGCCCCGCAGGCCAGAGGACCAGGGTCCGGGCGCACGGGAAGTTATAGTCCGAGGGGCGGCTTTGGGTGCCTGCTAGTTCCTTAAACCCCCCCTGGCTCCCGGTTGTAACTCTGGGTTTTGGGCCAGTGGGCAAGGTGACTTACCCTCTGGTCTGTGTGCAGTGGGTCCCCCTAGGATGCCTCCGGATCCTGTGTGTCCACAGGAGCAGACCAGCCGCGCGCCCGCCCCGCAGGCCAGAGGACCAGGGTCCGGGCGCACGGGAAGTTATAGTCCGGAGGGGCGGGCTTTGGGTGCCTGCTAGTTCCTTGAACCCCACCTGGCTCCCGGTTGTAACTCGGGGTTTTGGGCCAGTGGGCAAGGTGACTTACCCTCTGGTCTGTGTGCAGTGGGTCCCCCTAGGATGCCTCCGGATCCTGTGTTTTAGGACAATTTCTAATCTTTGTTACTTATATGTAAAATAAAGACCTGAGAATTTTGACACCTTATCTTTATGATTTGTATATAATTTTTTATGTATCTTGGGTTTTTATTTATTGTGTTTTTGAAAAAACAAAGCTATTTGTGAGTAGAGACCTCAGATTATGTAGGTATGTAAGGGCTTGTTGCTCACTGGACTTCTGTGTTCTTCTTGAAACCTTATTTTTCCTTTTCTTTTCCCCAATATTTTCAGATGTTTTGGAATGTTATTAAGCCCAGGTCGAAACGTGAAGAACAGTGACATGCATTTACTGGATATGGTAATGAAAACCTTAAGTGTCCTAATCAAGTATAGAAGACAGTTATTTTATATTTAAAATTTTTGTCATGTTTTCAGAGTTGTTAATTTTAATTTTGTGATGGCAGTAGTTAAATTTGGGAACTCGAACTTGAAATTATATATGAAAGAAGGAAAGTTTGTACACAAACAGTTGTCTCATGGCCTGTCTCCTTTAGCTGGTTGGTTTCTTAGGAACAAGTCTCTTTTGAGCCTAAGTTAACAAGCAAATGTCTTCAAAGTGCATGTAACTTTCATTTAGCTTATGTACAGTCAACTGCAGCTCTGTGACACTTGTTTTCTTTGAAGCATTTCCTTTAATTTGTACTTAGCAATGGATATTGACTAGATTTCTTTAAAGAATGCTGTTAAAGGGTTAATGAGCTAGGTGGTGATGGCACAAGCCTTTAATCCCAGCACCTGTGAGGCAAAGGCAGGTGGGTCTCAGTGAGCTCAAGGCTGGCCTGGTCTACAGAACTAGTTCCAGGACAACAAGGGATACACAGAGACACTCTTGTCTTGAAAAACAACAAAACAAACAAACCAACAAAAAAAGATGAATGATGCATACTCAGGGGTTAGTGTTTGTTGTGAAAGTAGCAAAAGCATCTCAACTCTTAAACACAAGTGCCTTCTGATGCTGCCGTTAATGAACGTTCACTTGGTGATTTAGAATGTTGCAGAAATATGTTAGAGTAAGCATAAAATTCCTTAATTTATGAGTTTAGTCTTTAATACTTTATATATTTCCTTTCAACTGTGTTTCATAAATATAATTTAAATATTATTTCATGGTAATTATGTCAGCACTAATTTTCTAGCAATATTAGAACACATGGTTGAAAATTTTGAGAATCTAGTTATATGCCAAATAGTACATGACATATTGGGGTTTTAGATTTGTGTAAAATATTGTTTTTAGTAGCTGTGAGCACTTACTCTTGTGGTGGAATCAGACCTTTTGAGTATGTAATTGCAGCAGTGAGTAGTGTGCCACGGACACGGAGAGGAAATACTGCCTGGATAGCTCACACGAGGACAGCCAGTTATATTGAATGTGTTAGTAGAGATTAGTTGTTGATCCATCTCTCTTACCTTTCTCTACAATACATCAGTAATGAATGTTGGCTTTCCAGAAGAAAGTCATGACATTTTTAGCCATGAGAATTCCATAAGGAATTCTTTTTGAGAGTACTGAGGCATTATTAAAAAAATTAAGAAACTGTGTTCTCGTTATGACCTTTCAGAATCTATAGGATAAGGGTGAATCATTGCTAGAGATTTCCACAAACAACCTAAAGTCAGATTATAGTTATAAAGGTGTCATGAACCACTGAAGCTCCTTAGTCACATCTCTGTAATTTGACTCCAGTTTTTGAGTCATCTCCATCAGAGACCTAGGCAGTATTCATATTCCTGAAAACAGAGGTGGGGTTAACTGTACAGCAAACAATTGGGCCGTGCTAGGCTTTGCATTTTTAATATCAACAGTTGTGATTTACTACTATCTGGTATGTTAATCTTCTTGATTTATCTTAATTTATGGTCACTGACCCTTGGCTAGATTTTGTCTAATAAAAAGGAACTCAGTACTTTATATTGAAACCAAAGAGGTAGTTCTGGTTATTGACAGGTTATTCTTTGTAACAAGCAAAAGCTATGTTCTTTTCAATTTTGCCTAAATAGTTTTTGTTTCGCTTTTAGAGTAAGATGTTCATACTTTTGTTCACATACCCAAATGTCATGTGAAACTGAAAACACGTTTTCTGCCACTTCATTTATTTTAACGGACTTCGATAAGGCATGAATGTTACACTTACCAGTTTGTGAAGAGTTTTTTATTCATACTGAGCAATTTGTTATGATGAAAATTATTTTTAGAATTTCATATTTGAAAACATTGTATTTACATCATTTCTATCTCTCTTCCACCTCTTTCTTGGATTCATAATCTCTTCCATAATTGCTGTTGTTATGGTCACACATATACATGTGCACATTCACAGCCCCTTCCTTGTTCAGTGTTACATTTGTGTTGCTGGTGTGTACATATGCTTAGAGATGATCACTTGATATTGGATAATGCACTGGGAAGTTCATTGCTGGAAAATAGTAATTTTTCTGTCTCATAACAACCATTGACTGTCCACTGTTCTTTCTATGGGTAGGCTCTTGTGACATTTCCTCCATCTCCAGTGGCATGTGCAGCTATGCTCATTATGCAAGTCTTTTTTTTTTTTTAAGGCAGTGATAGTGTTGTATTTTCATGGCTGTAACATATTTATCATGCCTAGTGGTCCTCTGGCTCTTAGGTTTTTTTTCTCTATTCCCCCTAGTGTTCTCTGAGCCTTAGGTGTAGAGTTGTGCTATAGATATTCTATTTATGGCTGAGTACTCCATGGCCATTTGTTCTCTTCATTTTGACCAGTTGTGGATCTTTGTAGTAGTCTCCATCTGCTGCCAAAAGCTTTTTTGATGAAGATTGAGAGTTATATTTATCTGTAGGTATAACAATAAATGTTTAGAGAGCAGTTAGCTATATTGATGTACAAAAATGATAGTAGTAATTTTTTTCTTTATGAACTATAACTTCACCACATATGGGTGGATGGCTAGGTTTATGGTACCATACATGAATTCTCTTGTATTACATGGGCCTTAAGTCCAATTATGCAAGATGCCAGAGGAGAGAAGTAAACTATTATCTGACCCAGCTGTTGAACTGACAAACTGTAACAATGACTCACTCAGCAAGATATTCCCAATGGTACAATAATGGTATTTATCTATTGGGTGTGTTGAACAATTTTTTAAGTAGTATTTTTTCTTCCCTATGCATATTTTCTAATTAGGTGAATTAATACTTTTATAATTTCTTGAGCATGTTTTTGTGGTTTAAGATTTTCATAAAACAGAAAGTCATACTTACAAGTGACAATGTGTTTGTTACTTTTCTCATGGCTATCACAAAATACAAGGTGAAAAGCAGTGTAAGGGAAGAAAGATTTATTCTGGTTCATAGTGTAAGAGGGTACAAGAGGCAGAGTAGGCAGAATTAAATGACATTCGGTGGGATTCTCCACATCTGAAAAGGTCAGGAAACAAAGGGCAGGATTTGCTGGCACTCTCCCACTCCTTTATCTAGTCCTGACCTCTAGAGCATGGATAGTGTCTCACACATTCAAGGTGGGTGTTTCTTACCTCAGTTTCTCTGGAATTGTCCTTACAGACTCATCTAGAAGCCTGTCTCCTAGGTGATTCTAAGTCTTGTTAATAGATTTATTATAAACAGTTTCATTTATATATGTGTATACTAGCACACACATAAAGTCCCATGTAATACAACTATTTCTGTTGGGGAATGAAGAGTACAAGTAACAGAGACTCAGTATTCTGCCAATAATGAGAATTTTTTTAGTCATGGGAGTTGTAGGGTAGAAAGGAAATAGGTGATTCTGACTATAACTATTGACAACAGAGGAAAAGCCTAACAGAAAAATGCAAACCGCAGAAAACTCTGCAAATCTAGGTTCTGTGGAGCTGGAACACAATGTAAAATTCCAGCCCCAGAGATATTCCAGAGTATGAGGGTTTTTATAATCAACAATATGCCACATTTTATATTGTAATCCAGTATATTTGGAAACTGTATATAAGTGGAAAACACAGAGGTAAAGTTTCCTGGAGGAGTTCATCTGGCTGTGTGTGATAAACTGCTACTTTTTCTTTTATTTGCCACCTCTGTACATTCCCTGTCTCATGGATCTTTACACTCTAATTTCTCTCTTTCTCCTTCCTTTCCTGTCAGCTACCTCTGTTTTTCTAAGCTTGGCTGTAACTCAGAATCTTTTCCTGAGTACTGGGGTTGTAGTTGTACGCAAGTACACCTAAAAGTGGTTTTTAATGATTTTTTTCTGTTTTTCTCTTTTGTCTCTCTGTTAACTAGTACACTTGACTGCTGTTTTTTTATATTTTAACTTCATAATTTTTTACTACTTTATATGTGGCTTGTCAGAGCTCCAATTTGGTGAAATCTTTAAGCTTCTATGGCATACTGCCTAATTTCTTGTATTTGTTAGTTGAAAGATTATGATTATTCTACCACAGCAGACATTCAGGCATACAGAAATTTTTGGGTAAGACGCTTATTCCTGTTCTGTATGGAAACTAGTTAATAGGGTGGTGGAGCACTAGAGGAGTGCATGTGTGCATGTATCAAGGAGGGGAAGGATGAGTTTATGACTGTCTTTAGGGTGGAATTGCTTATAGGTTTCCTTTCAGTTACTTCATCTCTGGAACGCAGGATTCTTGGCCTTATGTCATACAATTTGACTATCAGATAGATAGTAATATACTAGAAAAATATTTTACAGGAATTCTAAGAAGTGTTCATTAGGAATGGAAAAATTTAATAATGAAAAAGAAGTTTTCTTCTGGTTCTTTTTTCATTGATTATAATATGAGGAAATAAAAACCCCAGAAAGTTTTATCGATAGCATTCTTTTGCATTTGTACATGTTCCCACACTTTGGTGGTGTTCTTCCACAAGCTGCCATTTTGTTTCGCTTTCTCTGAAACACATGTGTGCAAGTTGTATATGGTCTTGCTTTCACTGTAGGACTTACAGTTTTAGTAAGAGTCTATAGCTGGCTAAGTAAAAACATTAAAATGGAAGAGATATGGAAAAAGATAAAAACTAAGTTGGAGGGAGAGTAGGAAGAAGGAGAGAGCAGGGTCAGGGAGGAGGAAGTGAGTGGATGGAAGATGAAAGGGGAGAGAGAGAGAGAGAGAGAGAGAGAGAGAGAGAGAGAGAGAGAGAAAAGATACAGTTGTAGATTATAAAGTCTCCTCAGAGTGATTTATTACTGAGTTATAGGTACTAAAAGGATTAAGTTTGAAGACATTATTACCATAAAGTATAGTAACATTTAAGACCATTAAATATTAGAAGAAGATTGAGAGAAAATTACCATTTTTTCCTTCTGTGATTTGCTATTAATTTATTCTTTCTGTAAGTAATTTGTGTGAGAGAGAGTGTGTGAGAGTGTGTGTGTGTGTGTGTGTGTGTGTGTGTGTTTTTCTGGTGCTAGGAATTACACTTAGTGCAGGTAATTTTACATTGTGGTCTTTTATATATAGATATTTTGACAACAAACAAAAAATCATGTTTAATATAACTTTATAACTCTGCTTTTGTGATTCAGCATGAATGGGTATACCTCTTTTCATGAAGAAGAATATATCTTTATGTTGAACCTGTGTTTGAAGATAGCTAGAATATAACAGTACTCAAAGAAATGCTTTTGCATGGGGAAATTTATAGTAAAACTTAAGCCCTGTTTGAATGTAGGTACATATTTTAATACATTAAAATGTTTAGTTAAATGTAAACATTAGTTAGTTAATGTTTACATTAAAAGAGTATAATTTTAAAGTGTTATAATTTTCCTCATGCATAGTATCCATGTTCCTGTTTGAACTTCTGTAGGAGTCCATGGGAAAGAGCTATGATGGGAGAGCTTACGTCATCACGGGCATGTGGAATCCCAATGCACCAATATTTCTGGCTCTTAATGAAGAAACGCCGAAAGGTGACTTTTCTTAAAATATTTTTATTATTTCAAAATTTTCTTTCTTTTATTTTATTATTTTTTTTTTTTTTGGTTTTTCGAGACAGGGTTTCTCTGTATAGCTCTGGCTGTCCTGGAACTCAGTCTGTAGACCAGGCTGACTTCAAAATTTTCATTGTGAACACTCTGGTTTTAATACATTTTTAGAAAGTACTAATGCCTATTTAAATTGAAGATATATTTATTTAGAATGTTTGTGAATATTGATGCAGTTCCTTTTTGTGTTACTTTCATGCTTTTGTGGGGAAAACTTTATTAGTTAAAACAAATACTTTGAAAATCACAGTGGTTGCTCATCTTTGATTTGTGAAAAGCATTTGATGTGCTTCATATATGGCTATGAGGTTGGTTGTTAGATTTGGGTGAATGTGATGGAGGAATATGACATATATAAGCACACAGATTTGGAAACTTGAGTATCTTTGTTTATTGTTTTTAACTAAGAATTGTATATTACTTAACATTTTTATTATTGACTCAGTCTAGAATTTAGATCTTTGATTTGCCCTTAAACTAAACTTAAAGTTTTACTTGATTTATAGTTTTATTGAAAATGCTTTATTTTCATTCTGTTAAATTGTATATTTAGAATATAATACATCCATCATCTTGTTTCATATTTAATTTTATTTATTTATTTTAGGTCCTTATTTTATACCCACAGTTGACTTTTGGATAAAGATAGGAAGCATCAATGATTACTAATAGCAAAATATGCTCTTCTAGTGAAGAACATTGAAATGATAACTTTCTTTATTTTCTGCTATGTCCCCAGCTCAATTGAGGATATATATGTTTATGAATTATTGACAGTTCTTCAGAGGTTTTTCTGTTAATTCATACTACACAGAGATGTTTATATCAGCAGTGCTCTGCTATACAATTTTAACATGAGAGGATTGAGCAGTTCCTCTAGTTTGAAGTCGCCACACAGACCTATCAGTTTCTTTCATTTCTGTTTCAGGTTGAAGGAATGCACCTTTGGTTTTCTAGTGATTGTCTAAGAAACCTGATAATTTAGAGTAAAATTTATCTTCAAATTTTATTTGTTTATAGTTTTTCATTGTTGGGAATTCAACACCAGGCCTTTTCCAGTTTCTCTACAGTCTTTGTGTTTTATATTAAGGATCTGATTTGGAGAATTGAATAAGACATCTGTCAGGAAATTTAGAATCTTTTCTCTTTTTCTTTTTTTAAAATTTTTTTTATTGGATTTTAATTTACATTTCAGATGTAATCCCCTTCCCCCCACCATCCAGGAACCCCCTATCCCATCCCTCCTCCTCCTGCTTCTATGAGGATATGCCCCTACCTACCCTCCCACTCCACCTCCCTACCATGATTTCCCCCATACTGGGGCGTCCAGCCTTCACTGGACCAAGGACTTCCTCACCCACCTATGCCTGACACTGTCATCCTCCCCTACATGTACAGCTGGAGCCCTGGGTCCCTCCCTAAGTGCTCCCAGGCTGGTGGTTTAGACCCTGGGAGCTCTGGTTGGTTGGTATTGTTGTTCTCCTCACGGGGCCACAAACCCTTTCAGCTCCTTCAGTCTTCTCTCTCACTCTTCCTTTGAGAACCCCATGATCAGTTCAATGGTTAGCTGTGCGCATCCACCTCTGTATGTGTTAGGCTCTGGCAGACCTCTAAGGAGACAGCTATATCAGGCTCCTGTCAGCATACACTTCTTGGCACCCACATCAGTGTCTGCCTTTAGTGACTGCACAAGGATGGATACCCAGGTGGAACAGTCTCTGGACGGCCCCTCCTTCAGTTTCTGTCCCACACTTTGTCTCCATATTTGCTCCCATTAGTATTTTGTTACCCCTTCTAAGAAGGGCCAAAACACCCACACTTTCTTGATTATATGATAGAATAATCAGTGCCTGAGGAACATTCTTAGAATACTTGATTACGTACTTGTTCAATGGTTAGAAAGTATTAAAAATAAATATTTAGAAGAAAATATTCTTGTCTAGATGTATAATTAATGTGTAACTTAATAGACTTTATTTTCTTCAATAATCAAGGAATAATAAAATCTAGAAATTTCCTATTGCAGATAAACGGGTGTATATGACTGTTGCAGTGGACATGGTGGTTACAGAGGTGGTGGAGCCAGTCCGCTTTCTCCTGGAGACAGTAGTTCGTGTATACCCTGCAAATGAGAGATTCTGGTATTTCAGCAGAAAGACTTTTACAGAGACTTTCTTTATGAGGTTGAAACAGGTAAGATGTTTTTGTTCTTCTGTATAGTAGCATTGTTCTCTCTTCTCTCTCTCTCTCTCTCTCTCTCTCTCTCTCTCTCTCTCTCTCTCTCTCTCTCTCTCTCTCTTTCTCTCTCTCTCTCCAGGGTCTCACATATCCCAGGTGGCTTCACACTGATAAACATAGCTAAGGATGCTCTTCAGCTTGTCTCTACCTCCCAAGTGCTGGAATTGTAGATGTATGCCACCATAGCCTATGCATTGCTAGGGATCAAACCTAGGGCCTTGGTCATGCCAGCTACTGCCTACCAATTGTCGTATAGCCCCAGGCCATATACCTTAATATGCAAATATACTCCCTTATCTCACAACCAAAAGCAATAAAATTCCTCAAAAAAATAAAATAAAATTAAGTGGTATGTGAAGCCAACCAATGGAATGTGTGAAAACTGCACATTTTGATAATGCACAAGTTATTATGTCTTAATAAGCCTGAACTCAAGTGCCTGTAGACTGCGGCCATATTTAATAGAAATAATAATCAATAAATGACAGAGGTTTCTTCTTTTATCTACAATTATTTGAAACACTAATCCCCTAACAAAATAAAACAAAGAAAAACAACAAAACCCAACATCACCTCCTCAAAATAAACAACACAAATATTCTATACTTTATAAAGTTAAAAAAAAAAATCTTAACTGTATCTAATGGTGATCTCTATGCCACATTTAGTAACCCACACTGGTTGTCTTTTCTCACTTTGATCATCACTCATGGTATTTAAGATTGCTTTCATATTAAGTGAACAAAATTTATGTTACCATGGCATTCTTAAATTAGTCACCTTAGAAGATAAGATAATTTTGAAATTTGGAAATGGATTCCCTTTTTCATCTAGTTCTGATTCTTATTTTGATCACAATTTCCCTCCTTCATCTCCTTCCAGATCCTCCTCACTTCCTTGCCCATCCAACTCCAAGCTGCCTTTTCCTTTTTTTCCCTGCCCTGCCCTGTCCCTGCCCCCTCCCCCCTTCCGTACTTCCTTTCTCCCTCCCTCCCTTCCTCCCTTCCTCCCTCCCTCCCTCCCTCCCTTTCTCCCTCCCTCCCTCCCTTCCTTCCTTTCTTTCTTTTTGAAAAGAAACAGGCAAATTGAAAGTAAAAGCAAAACAGAATAGGACAAAATGAGGGTAGGGGGAGGGAGAGGAATGAGACATACACGCACAAGCAGAAGCGCATGCCCATACAGAAAACTCAAAAAAATGCAAAAACAGAAACCACAATATGTAAACAAAGACCAGTAAGGAGGAAAATGTTCAGACAAAGGACTGTGAGACCAAAAATACTCAGAAATACCACTGAGTTAATTTTGTTTTGGCCAACTATTGCTAGGCATGGGGCCAGCCCTTAACCATAGTTTGTATGCCCAGTGAGACACCGTTGGAGAAGACTATTACTTATTTATTTTTGTGAATGGTTGTCGATTGGAGCCAATTGGAGCTAGCTGCTAGGTTAGGGATGGGAGCTTTATCTACTTCTTCCCTCATGTCTGCAACCTCATCTGGCTTAGACCCATGCAGGCCCTGTACATGCTGCCACAGTCTTTGTGAGTTCATATGTATGTTAGTCCTGTTGTGTTTGAAAGGCATTAAAACTTGTAATCTTTGTTTTGTATTAAGTGAAAAAGATAACTGGAAAATAATGTAAATTCTAATAGTGTTAGATAATAAAATGTCTGTTTTTAGTGTGTAAAATTCTTCATGTATTTTTGTTGTTGTTGTTGTTAGTAGTTCCAGTCTCCAAAATTTTATAATATTTTTGGCTTTGTAACTATAATATGCAAAATGCAATGTGACCATATCAGCAAGTAAATACAGGAGCCATTCATCAAATTTCATATTAAAAGAATGTGTCCTAGCTCATTGAAGACTCATGTAGTAGGTACTTTGAAATTACTGTGGTTTTATCTTTTATTATTTTAACTGGTAGTTTTCATCAGTTTTTATTGTTATGTGAAATATTTTTGTAGCATATTATAAAGAATATTATACGGGCATTACTCAAAAGTTCCGTCTCCAAACTTCTCATAATGTTTTATGAGATTTCCTCCCATCTGCCCATCTTTCCTGCCTTCATTTTTTTTCCTTTTCTTGTTTTTTGTTACTTGTTAGCATTGTCCATTAATGATGGAATTTTGCCTGTCTTATTGCTTGTTCAATATTTTGTTGAGAATGTGCATATATGTGCATGTTCATGTATGTGGGGTACATGTGTGTGTAAAGGCCAGAGGTCAGACTCAGGTGTTGTCCTCAGGCTCTCTTACCTTTGTTTTGAGACATAATTACCAGGTGAACTTGGAGCTTGCCATTTCAATAGCATGGGCAGCCAGCACTCTCCAGGGAGCTTCCGTTTCGTTTCCATCTTCCCAACACTGGGATTACACAAGTCTAGTTTCCTGCCACCTTTTAAATGTAGGTGCTGAGGATGAGACCAAGGTCCTTATGATTTTGTGGCAGCAGTTTACAAACCAAACTCTCTTCTCCAGCTCTCAGTAATTACTCAACACCAAGATAAAATATATAAAGTAACTGCATGTTTCTCCCGATCTCTGCCTCCCTGTCTCTTCCTCATTACTCCAAGATGCTGCTGAGATTATAGGCATGAGCACTATTTCCAGCTCTAGATTGGCATTTCATAAAACATAAATAGTAAGGTTTGAATAATTGAAATAATATCTGTTGGCACATCTGATGTCATGTTGAACAAATGTTCTGAAAAACATAATGCTACTTATTATGGATATTTTCAACTCTAATAATTAATGGTGTTTATTTGCTGGAACATCTGTTCTGAAATGATATTCTGACTTTTATATTTGACTGTAAAAGAATCACCTCTTATTTATCTGTTAGATCGCACGTGTTTTGGGTTTAGACAGATGAAATAAGCATTTAGAGGTTACATATAAAATCAGTGTATCAGGTGGACTGCTCTTCAACACACAGTAAATCCTCTCCTCTCTCTAATCCTCAATTTTCTTACCTTAAAGTTGGAGTGTGGATTGATAACATTACTGAAGGCATTCTGACATTGGGATTATTGAGCTACAGTGAAGATAATTCAGTGAAGGTCATGGCAGGTTAACTGAAAGACAGATTACTTTTGGCATAGGTGGTATAGTATTTACATAACGGTATACCGTTTAAACTAAACTCCCAAACTCCACAGGACCTTTCTTTTATTAATAAGGAAATATATAAGAAGTATAGATAGCTATGCCTATGGTATTTGCCAAATGAAAAGAATGTCCAGTACTGTGGGGTTTTAGATGTGGGGAACCACAGCAGTAAAATGTCATAGGTGATAGAAAAAGCTCCATTGAGGAAATAGATATCATTTCCTACAAGCCTTGTAGAAACTGAGAGTAGAATCTATATTCACATTTAATTAATTAATTAAAAATGTTTTATGTGTGTTGGTGTTTTGCCTGCATTTGTGAGGGTGTTGGATTCCTTGGAACTGGAGTTACAGATAGTTGTGAGCTGCCAAATGGATGCTGGGAATTGAACCCCTCTTCCTCTGGAAGAGCATCCAGTGCTCTTAACTGATGAACCATCTCTCCAGTCCTCTCTTGTGCTCACACTCAAGATAACATATATATTGGTGGTTTTGCTTCATATTTAATTTTTAAAAGGATTTTGTAAAGGCTCTTACTAAGATGTCTAGGCTGGCCTCAAACATTACAGTTTTCTCTCATTTATAATGCTTTCCTAATAGCTGGGATTGCAGGTATATTCTACTTCACTGAGCTGTGTTATTGTGACCAACCAAAGATGCTTTCTCTTTGAAATGAATAGGAGAAAATACTCTGGTGTTGGATTTTTTAAAATTAAAAATTCTATCAGGCAACCAAGTGATTACTGAAAAAGGCAGATCCATTTTCTCTAGGGATGAGACCCTTGGTAGGTTATCCAGTCTCAAGTGGTCAGCCCTAAACACATGTATATAAGCAACAGTAAATGCACTCAGTAGCTTGTATGAATGTATATATGTGTGTGTTGGAGAGAGGAGAGGCAGATGTGGGAATGATGTCAACACAGCATTTATGTTTGATTTTCTAAAGAAAATAAAAACTTAAATTAAAAAACATAAAGTAGAAGTCTTATCTCATAATTAACCATCAATGAGACCAAGGGCTGTAAGTTCAAGATGGCCTACTCTCTGTGTGTATCTGGGGAATTATATAAGGAGAGAGGTGTCTTGCTGATTGGCTGGGTGCCTCTATGCAGAAGGCCTGCCTGTTTTCAGGGTATACTTCTTGCTCTGTGGAGAATTTGAGCATGTAGTGTCATTGGCTGGGGAAGCTGGCTTCCTTCCTCACATCACTTGTTGAAAAGCCAGTTCTGAGTGGTAAGAATCATTAGCAGGAGGTCTGGGATTTTCCTGACAGTCCTTTGTTATTGATGGAATTTATGTTTGTGAGCTACCAGGGCTTGGCTGAATTCATCATCACTCTTTAGACTTTAACATGACAAAGTAAGTGGAAATACTAATGATTTGTTCCTAGGTAAGCAGCTAGTTGGCTTTCTATTCTGTCATTTAGTTGTGTTTATGAACTATTACTTCTTTATTTGTAAAGTGGAGATAATATCTATCTTATAGTGTTGTTTGGTTATTAACTCATTTACTCATTCAACAAACATTAAATATTTCTTTAGTGACATAAATTGATATAGGCTTTGTTCTAAGTGTAGGTTTAATGTTAAAATATCATAATATTTTCTTGATATCACTATACAATTGCTGCCATTTTGGCTGAGGGTTTTTTGGCTCAATTTAATTTAGAAATCATGAAAAGGGAAAGGAGTAGTGTAGCTCTGACCAGGGGCTCTCGGCAGCTGGTGGTGTTAACAGTTTTCTGAGCTGCTCTTGGCAGGACCTCCGAGCAAACAGTAGCTGGAGTCAGTAGTTGCCAGAAGCTTTTGGCAGCCCTCCATTGCTGGAGTAGTAACCGCTGGCAGTTCTGGATCTTCTCCAGCAGCTTTGCTTGAACACTTCCAGGCAGCTCAGATTTTGGTAGTCTCTGGATGCTAGGCATTCTGTAGGCCTGTATCTCTTGGTAGTAATATTGTCAGATAAGCCCATTCTGCTTGAGGTACAAAGGATGAATGGTGGATCTGATGTAGCTTAATAGATGCCATGGGTTTGAGCCATAGCATCACATAAAGCAAGCATGTTGTCATATGTCTATCATCCCAGCACTCAGAAGGTAGATGTAGGGGAAGAACCATGAGTTTAAGGCCATTCTTGTTTATATAGCAGGTTCCAGACTATCCTGGGCTACGTGAAACCCTGGCACAAACAAACAAACAGTTGGCAATAAAACCACCCTAGCAAGGCTTTATTAGGGCCTATGCTTATGGGGCAGAGCAGGGGATACATTTCTAGACTGGCCTGAAAAGGTTGTGAAGAGCATTGCATATATAGAGCTGAAAGGGCAGGCTTCCACATGTGTAGTCTTCTGACTGATAACACAGACTTTCTTTACAGGCATACTGGGCTTGTCTGTTCTGACACTCATTGGTGTGAGAGATGTTCTTCCGGGACTGGAGTAGGGATATCTAAAGTGGTTGCAGCATTAGTGGGAAGGATCTGGAGTAGTCATAGTAGTACTCCAGTGAAGTATCCTAATTGACCATGACAGCTGTGGCAGTGGAGCAAAGTTTCCCAGCAACTGTTACAGTGTTACATCAGTTTTTAGGGTACCCATTGATGTAGTAGAAATGAGTGCATCCTCTGAACTCAGCTATTGTAATTCTCAAGGCTTCCAGTGGGGTTTTTCTGATGGTGGCAGCTATTTAGATCTCTGTTGGTGTCGTGACAACCTGAATGGGCCACTGATTTATCTTCTAATTGATAGCTCCCTATGCCTGTGGTATTTGTGGAGATTATGATGTTAGTATTCTGGCTTCTAGTATCACTGAGGGGCTATGAAGAAGTGGTAATGATGATCATAATTCAGTCTGTATTAGAAGACCACAGGGATGGTAGCTCCAGCCTCTAGTGTACGTCCTCAGCTTACCCAGAGTGTCTTAGTGTTTTATTGCTGTGAAGAGACATGTCATGACCGAGGCAATTCTTACAAAGGTAAACATTGAATTGAGGCTAGCTTACAGTTTCAGAGGTTTAGTCCATTTTGATCATTATGGAAAGCGTGGCAGTGTGCAAGCAGACATGGTGCTAGAGGAGTGAGTGTTCTACATCTTTATCTGAAGGCAGCCAGTAGGAGACTGAATTTGTCATAATGGGCAGAGCTTGAAAACACATACATACACACATACATACATACATACATATGTAAGTATATATATGTATATATAAATATATAACTTCAAGGCCTTGTTTTCATAGTGACATACCTCCTCCAATAAAGACTCCTAATAGTGCCAACTCCCTGTCGCCAGGCATTCAAATACATGAATCTATGTGGACCAAACCTATTCAAACCACCACATTTCACTCCCTGACCCCCTTAGCCTTGTAGATATTACATAATGCAAACTGCATTTAGTCTAACTTCAAAAGTCCCCATAGTCTATCACAGTCTCAACAGTGTTTAAAAGTCCAAAGTTCAAAGTTTCTTCTGAGATTCATTCAGTCTCTTAACTATAATCCCCTATAAAATCAAAATAAAAGAACAAATCACATACTTCTAACATCATAAGATTTACATTACCATTCCAAGATGTCATAGTGAGGAAATATGGGAACAAAGAATTGACAAAACCAGATGGGCAGACTTTTCCAAATTCTCCATCACTGTGTCTGATGTCAAAGTGCTCTTTATATCTCCAACTCCTTTCAGCTTTGTTGACTGCAACACACTTCTTTCTCTTGGGCTAGTTCCATTCCCTGTTAGCAGCTTTCCTTGGCAGGTATCCAATGGCTCTGGGCTCTGGCATCTCTGACATCTGTGGGTCTTCAAGGCAACTCCAACTTTATAGCTTCATGCAATGGCCTTTCAGGGCCTCTATGCAGGGACACCCCTGCCACACATCTGGCCTTAGTGACTTTTATTGCTTGTATAGGGGTTCCATAATCCCTTCTATTCTCGAATCTAAAGCCAGAGCCATGTGGTTGAAGCTGCCAAGTTCTACTCCTTGCTAGGGCTGGAACATGGCTTCTTCTTCAGTTACATCTTCACCAGCTTTCTGTTTTTCATGATTTCCTTCACTGCCTAAACTTGGCTGTCCTAGAACTTGCTCTCTAGACCATGCTGACCTTGAACTCAGAGATCTGTATGTCTCTGTCTCCTGAATGCTGGAATTAAAGGTGTGCACCAACAAGCCTGGACCTAAGTTTTTCTTTAATACCTTTTCACAAGAGGGAAGCTTATCTGGGTAGGATCTTGTCCTCAATTCTATTTAATATCTTTAATCTGGTTATCTTATTAAACACAGGATTTAGTTCCATTCTACTTCCTGGTGCCCCTTTAATACTTGAATCATACATTTTGCATTTTTTCCCTTCTCAGCTTGCTCTGTTTGATCAAAATGCTCTTCATAAGAGTTTACCACAAGACAGAGTATATGTTAGGCTGTTTTGAGATTTCCTTAACCTTAATCTCTTCACTTTAGCTTCAGACAGATTCTTTAGACAATGATACATAGCAGCCACATTCTTTACCAAAATATCACAAGAATGATTTCTGGGAAACATACAAAAATTTTCCTCTGAAATTCTTGAGCCAAGCCTCCATAGTTCAAATTACTCTCAGCACCACTGTCTACTGTTCCTATTAGCATGCGCTATTAAGTCACACTTAAATCATTCAACTGATTTTATAATCCATAGTCTCAAAGTCCACATTTCTCCAAACAAAAACATGCCTCTGACAGTAATACCACACAGTCTCCAAGTCCATATTCTTCCAAACAAAAAGATGGTCAGACCTATCATAGTAATACCCCAGTTCCTGGTACCAACTTCTGTCTTAGTTGGGTTTTATTGCTGTGAAGAAACTGGGGGGATCTGCCAGGCTGTGTTTTAGAGTTTAGACTATCAGTATAGTCACAAACCAGCATAATACTTGTCAGGGTAACTATGATAGCTATCACTATCTTTGATTCTTTTTGGGAGACACAGGTAGCCTTTGGTGTTACAAGTGGTGAGGCCTTCAGCTCTCAACCTCACCCTACCTCCACCCTTGTTTATAGTCCTGATCTGACTTACTGTGTGTACTCTAGGGTTGTGGCAGCTGCAATTGAGCAGCTGACCATAGGAACAGGTCCTTGACAGCTCTCTGCTAAGCATCTGAGCATTTGAGGCTTGCTGCTAATAATCCCTAACCTCTTTGGCTGTTGAAGATGAGTAAATAGAAAAGCATTTTAAAAACAAAGGCAGGGAGTGATGAACGTCTTATGAAAATTTGAATGTAAAGAAGACCTTTTGATATGTATTACACAAGAAAATATAGCTCTTAATTCTCTGGAGGAAACCAAAGTGCACTATAACGTTAGCATCCTTCAGTACATAGTACAGAATTCACTCCTGTGATGGTTAATCTTGACTGTGTGGGTGGTACCATTCTATGGACTTGGGTCTCATTCTGAATTAAATGGAGAAAGCATGCTGAACATAAGCACCCATCATTCTCTGTTTGCTGACTGTGGCTGCTGTGTGACCAGATGTCTCACTTTCCTGCCACTATGCCTTCCCTACCTGATGGATGTGTCCTCATACTGTGAGACCCTTGCTTAAGTTGTGTTGGTCAAGTATTTGTAGCCACAAGGAAAATAACTAATACATGTTCTCTAACCAGTATAAAGAAAAATATCCTGTTGGTATTGGCAGTGGGGATTGGAGATACCTGATTCAAAATCTTTTTCTTTTGGGTGTCTTTGAATTTTCATTATGTTGGAAACAAAATCTTTTAAGAACTGCTAGTATTTAAAATGGGTAAATAGAAATGAACCACATGTGACATGAAATTAGAAGAAGAGGGGACTGTTTTGTAAAAGAGGGTACCCAGCAAAAGGAGATCAAGAGGATAGAGCAGTGCATTGTAAAAGGGAAGTGAATAAAAACACACTGTGATGGCATATGTTAAAATGTTGTAAAGAAACACATTACTTTCTCTGTGAATTTATGCTTAATAGAAATATATTAAAAATGCATAAAATGAAAATTGTCATTGAAGATGCTTTTCAATTTGTACCTTTAAAAATATACTCAATCAGTAAATAACCAAGAGAAATTGATAATAATGATAATAATTATTTTTTCTATAGAAAGATGAAAATTAATATTATACTTATTGTGGGAAAATAAAATATAGGCTGTATTTTTTGTTTTTCTGATGCGCACTTCTGCTTATATTGTTTTTCTTGTTTGTCTTGTGCAGAGGCAAATAAAACCTGCCTGAAAACAAATTCTCTCACATGATTTATAGACATAATTTTGTTAAAAACAAAAGATCAGAGTTTCTGGTTTGCTGCCAGAAAAACTTGGGATTCATTGCATGTTTGATTTTGAATTAAGTTTTGGTTGTTGTGTGTTTGGAAATCTTTCTATATTGCTAAATTATGACTTATGCATTCAGTTACATGATTCTGTGAAGGATAGTGACTCACAAATTAAGAAGCTGGTTTGTAGATACAATGGTTCACAGTTCAGCTTTGCACCAGATTTGCTGTGATCCTTTGAAAATAAATCTTACTTCCTGGATCCTACCCTAAAGATCATGACCAAAGATATTAATGTTTTAAATATGAAGAAATCCTTGCTCTGGTGTTTTTACTTATAAACAGTGTTATGATCTATGTCCTCTGAAGACGTATGTATTAATAGAGATATCACCGATTGTCCTTTGTATTTGATGATAGTCTGTTATACTGTAAAAGTTTTGGGAATTAATTTGCATAACTGTAATGAATCTTTGTAAGTCAACCTATTCTTTTTTTTTTTTTTCTCTTTTTTTTAATTTTATTTAAATCACATCGTAATTTGCTTATTTACACAGAGGTTATAAACACAAAAAGGCAGGATGTGGGGAAGGGAATGGCACCAGAGCATAGGTGTTCAGAGGGAGTACAGTTCCTTTCAGAACAGGGTGTCAGCTGGGTGTAGGTTCAGGGGACAGATCACTATGGCTCTGCCTATGATTCACTTGTCCTTATCTAAGTTGGTACTGTCCACCGAGGCTGCCTATTTATAAGACCTATGACTACTAGGTCTGGTAAATTTCCACAGAAGCTGCCTGTTTACAATAGCTTATAGCCAGCTGTTTTCAGTGTTTTTCCACAGAGACCCAAGACTTTGTGTTAGCATGCATGTATGTCAGGCCTATTGCTGACTTTAGGCCTATAACTTCTCTTATTGTTTTTCTGTTCCACGAGGTCTAAAAACTTGAGGCAAGGCAGCTTGTCCAATGAGGAGTATAGGTAAGCAAAGGTGGGTCGGGAACATATGTCCATTACAGCTTCCCAGTCACCATTGCCAGGGCACTCAGCAAGCTCACAGACTAGCATCATTCTTTGTCCCAGCATCAGCATGTCTTACCGTGGCTCTGGCAGCCACCATGCTCCTTCAATATCCTGCAGAAAAAAACACAAACATGCCCTCCACGATCTTAGGCATGTTAGAGCTCCTGGGAGTCCAGCTTCCTTCCGGTTTTGGGGATTGGGTGCAGAGTTGGAGCCTTAAGACTGCTCTGGGCATCGGTGCAGATCGGAGCCTAAAGTAGATACTTACTTCAACTTAACTCAAGGAAATCCCAGCTCCCAAATCATCAGGCCTTGACATTCAGGACATCTTCTGGGAAGAACGTGTCCTTTGCACAGCTTTATAAACTACATAGGTGTGGTCTATCTCAGAGTTAAATTTTGTGATAAACACAACCAAACGGAATTAAATTACTCTTTTGGGGGAAAATGACAGGGACTAAGTGTTGTTATTTAAAAATAAGAAAAACGGCGGCAGGAGGGTTCCACGAGGAGAAGTTTATTTAGGGCGGAGAGAAGAGAGGAGAGGGAGAGAGGTGGCCGGCCATGACCACGTGGAGGGGAGGAGGGGAGAGGAGAGGGAAAGAGTCAGATACGACCTGCAGGGGGTCAAGGGGCAAGAGAGCAAGAGAGAGAGGAGGGGGCAGACAGCCCCTCTTATAATAGTGGGCAGGGCTACCTGGCCGTTGCCAAGTAGCTTTGGGGAGGAGCATACCTAGCTGTTGCCAGGTAACCGTGGAGGTGGAGTTTAACAGAATGCTAACACTAAGAGTGTTTCTACATTGCCAAGTAGATTTTATACTCCTTCCTTAGGCCTTTGACTTGTTTACCAAACTATTCTATGATGATGCCTTGCTCTGTTTACATGGCTACATTCAATTTATATTTACATTAACAGATGAGGTTCGTCTCTATCACAACTTCCCCCTTTTTTCATAAAAGACTCTTTTCAATATTTTTTTCTTCTTCCCTACCGTTATATTTTTACACACACACACACACACACACACACACACACACACACACACACTTAAAAAAACAAAGGAAGACAAGGGTGTTGTTTAAAAAAAGAAAAACTGGCGGCGGCAGAGGGTTCCAGGAGGAGAAGTTTATTTAGGGCAGAGGGAGAGCAGAGAAAGGTGGAGGCCGGCCATGACCACGTGAAGGGGGAGGGGAAGGGGAAAGGGTCAGATACGACCTGCAGGTGCAAGAGAGCAAGAGGGCAAGAGAGCAAGAGAGAGAGGAGGGGCCAGACAGCCCCTCTTATAATAGTGGGCAGGGCTACCTGGCAGTTCCCAGGTAGCTTTGGGAAGGGGTATACCTAGCTGTTGCTAGGTTACTGTGGAGGTGGAGTTTAACAGAATGCTAACATACCTCCCTTCTTATTATTATAAAAAGAAAGGAAAAAAAGAGGAGAAAGAGGTGACGACGTAGCAGGAATAGGGTCGTCGTGATATCTAGCTACTTCCTGCTGGCACTGGGGGCGACGTGTCTTTAGGGGGAACCTGGGGTGATGTTTGTCTGGTCCTGCTGTCCAGGGTCTGTGGAGCCATCCAGATAGGCCAGAAGGAACAGGTCCAGTAGAAGCAGCTGTGTGTGTGGCAGGAGATGGAGCATCTGAAGGTTGCTTCTCTGGAGATGTTTTGGATGTACCTGGACTTGACAAGATGTAGGGAATAAGATTAAGCTTTAAGATTAAGCTTTAAGATTAAGAATAAGATTTTTTTTTAAGATGTACATTTGAAACCCAGAGGGATCCTACCCTTTGTGATAGTAAGTGGGAACGTTAGGCAGATGTACTTATCTGGATGGCATCTATTTGGTCCATGAGAGGTAGATTTCAGTGGGTTTCCTGTAGCTTATAAGGTTATAAAAGAGATAACAGCATGAGTCAGATGAACCTTTGTTGGATCGTATAGTGGAATGTTTAATAAAATAGTTAGGCAAGTTCATAAGAACTTAGGTAGCAAGAAGAGGAAATATAAAGTATTTAATTGGTGGCAGCTGAGTTTAGATAATGAGGTAACAGATTATATCTGTGAGAGCTTAGCTGTCAATGTAGTCAGAAGTCTGAAAAAGATTAAACAACAATCTACCAGTTATATTATTTTAAAAAATGACAGAGTCCACGAGCCAACTAGTTAACAGTTCCCATGGTTTCCATACTCTCTTTGATGAAATCAGTTTGGCTTCCAAGCGCAGAAGACGCAGGGCTTTTTCTCTGTGGAATGGATACACATGACATGAGAAATGACTTACCTCGGTTTGATTTAGCTAAGTCATTTGACTCAGGGTATCCGGTTTAGTCTACTGCATACGTTCACATGCAGTCCAGGCTGTATCTTCTAGGAATCCAGTGTTCAAGTCTTCTGAAACCATCTAGGGTCAACTGCTAGAGGCTTTGGGAATTCTGTCAGCTATAAACTAAGTTAGTATTAACAGACTTTTGACAAAATTGAGAGCCATAAGATTGGTCTTAGAATTTAATAGCAGTAACTTTGGTGGGTGCTGCGAATCAGGTCTGCAGGCAGGCCACAGCGGCAGAACGGCAGGACTTCCTGCTATCGGCAGGAAGTCGCTGCCCAGTGTCGCTGGCGGGCAGCTGCAGTGAATAAGAAAAAGCAAGCATGTCCCATAATCACAGCATCTTTTAAGTTAATGGTTTTTTTGTGGCGGAAGGCACCGCTAACACTCACTTTATAGGTCTCAGGCAGAGAGGGAGAGAGGGTCCCCGGTAGATCTAGAGCAGAGCTAAGAACCACAGAAGGGAAGGGAGCAAGCACGGTCTTGGGCCGGCTGCTTTCCAGGCAAACTGATGGGGACTAAGTCTAGGAACTAAGTCCAGGCAGCCGCAGATGACTGGGGAGAGTAGGAGAACTCGCAAATGGCTAACCAGTTGGGAGAGACACACAGTGTGGACAGTTGGGAGCCGGTGCTCCTGAGGCAGAGAGAACAGTAGGTCCAGGCCTGACCTAGAGTCTCGAGGGGAAAGGGAAGTGTCTCACCCACCGGGAGCCGTCCTAGAGGGAGGTTTAGGAGGAACAGGGTTACAGGGTTAACTCTGAGCTCAAGAGATCTTTCTTGGGTACCAGTGAGGAATGGGGGAACAGAATAGGCAGGGTCTCTGTCTGAGATACCCAGGCCACGCGGCAGCCGGTGGTTGAGCACTGTGTTAGGGGCAAAGCTCACATGATGGAAGTTTGCAGGCGCTGCGAACCAGGTGTGTTGGTGGCAGCTGCAGCAGGGCGGGACTTCCTGCTAGGAGGGTGGGACTTCCTGCTCTGGCAGGCACCTATAGTGAACTAGACCGCGGGATAGACAACCCAGTGGAGTTTGAGGTGGCACAGAAGAAGCTGAACCTATTGTGTGACGGTCGTTATTAATTTTCAATTAGCGTCCTAATTGAAATATTTATAACGAAACAGCGGGCACAAATTGGAGTTTTTGAGTCGTCACAGAAAAACCCGAGTACCCTGGCTGATTTAGCCCACCAGAAGCCGATCAGCCCAGGAGCCAGAGCTCAGGGAAAAATCACACAATATGTCAATGTCTAGAAAGTCAACCCCTTAGTTTAGGGAGCGCTGACCAGGCGCTGCGCAAACGTTTGGGGTTCCTCCTGCCACCCGGAAGCTCCTTACCAATAACCGTGCGGAGCTTTGTAGCAGATGGGTCTTGTGCTGGGGCAGCGATGGAAAGCGGTCAATGTTCACGTGGTGGAAGTTTGTAGCAGCGTGGAAGTTCACGCAGCCAGCAGCAGCAGGAACGGCATCAGAGTGACGGTGCAGGTGGTGTCTAGTAGCGGTGGTGGAGTTGCAGTTGGGGCAGGCCACATGGCTTCGGTCTCACATGGTCACGGCAGCCCGAGCTGGCGGGTGCACAGGTCTTTAGGTCCCCGAAGTCTTTGTATCCCGGGTTTCGGCACCATTGTTGTTTAAAAAAAGAAAAACTGGCGGTGGCAGAGGGTTCCAGGAGGAGAAGTTTATTTAGGGCAGAGGGGAGAGCAGAGAAAGGTGGAGGCCGGCCATGACCACGTGAAGGGGGGAGGGGAAGGGGAAAGGGTCAGATACGACCTGCAGGCGCAAGAGAGCAAGAGGGTAAGAGAGCAAGAGCAAGTCAACCTATTCTTGACATACAAATTTTAATATGAATCTGACAGTTTATTTCATACATATAAATTTTTACTTGTCTAAGAATAAATATTGAAAATAAAATCATGCTACTAAAAGTACTTTATTTGAATCTTAGTTGCTAAGTGCTATATTTAGGTTCAAGACAATATATTTGTGTAGTTAACCCAGCCAAATTGGGCCTGGTCATGGCAGGGACAATGTGACTTGGTTCCTGTCCCTGGAACAGAGCCAGCAGGCCATAGTCCTCCAGGAGTGTCGATGGCTGCTGTGGATGTAAGACTTGTTTGTATAAAAAATATATATATATCTTACTTCATGTTCCTCCTTCTGGAAATATTTTCCCTGCCAAGGTAATTGGAAATGTTCTCCCTGCCAAGGTTAATGACTGATTACATGATAATTAGAAGAGGCACGAATCCAGGTATCAAGGGTGTGTTTGTGTCTCAGCAAAATTGTAAAGACCATTTTGACCTTCAGGACAGATGCTGAGACCTTCAAGATAGCTTTTGAGACCTTTCGGACAGCCCTTAACCCTGTAGGAAAGATCTCTGAAAACATTGAGTTCAAGAATATATAATTTCTCAACTATGCAAAATATAAGGATGCAATATGAATTGTATAAGGAACTTCACAGATCTAAAAGAACAGAGACACCTGCACTGTGAACCAGCTTGTCAGACAGATATAAGGCAAGCAGGTTACTGAGTTCAAGGTCAGCCTAGGACAGAGCTAGTTTGGGGATGGGAGTGGTCCCCTACCACTACCCAGCTAGCTCATTGTGTGTGCTTACAAAGGCAGACAGATCTCTGAATTCATTTGCAATGTTAAAAAAATGTGCTTACTGTCCCTTAAGAATCAAGTGTCTGGGGGTGATGGGATGCTGATTCATGGGATAATCAAAAGGGAACCTGGGATAGTGAATGAATTGATATGTAAGTAAAAGACTGGACTTTTGGTCTGAAAGAGATGAGCTATCCAGAGAGTGATAGAATTGCAAGAAAAGCTGTCTGGAACAGAACAGAGAAAGAGCTGTCTCAGCAGAACATAGACCATCAGCTTGTAACCCACAATTTGGCTTTGTTTCACCTATCTCAAAAACACCTTCCTTAGAACCACTCCTCAAGTCAAGGCTGGTTCTTGGCAAACTGAGTGCAGGTGAAGTATTTTACTATGGTTGTAATAATTTTCTGTTATAGCAGCAAACTTCAGCAGTTGCAACTGATACCATCTGGCTTGCAAAGCCTAAAATAGTTGCTGTATGGCCCTTTGTAGAAAAAAATTGTTGATGTCTAAGAAAGATAATTGCAGTGTTTACATCCTATCTGTGTACATTTTATTGCCTTGGTGATGAAGTCCTGGCCAGGACTTTTTCACCAGATTCTGACTAGGAGGTGAATAATGAACATTGTTTTTTTGTTCTCCAACTCATAGGAAAGCACTCAATGCCTTACCATTAATGTTAAAGTTAGTTGTAGTTCTTTTACTGGCTCTTGTTAATAGGATGAGACGACTTCATTATCTTCCTAGTTTGTTGAAGGTTTTTAAAAAACATGAATGAATTATGAGTTTATATGTTTTGCATCAATTGATGAGATCCTGGAGACTTTCCTTTTTAATCTGTTAATACTATGGACTACGTTGACTTTTTTACCCTCTTCCAATGTTGAAGTAGCTTTGCAGTCCCCAGACAATTTTCATTGGTTGTTATGTACCATTTTATTATATATATATATATGTGTGTGTTTATGTATATACATATATATGTGTATAATATATACACATAGCATATGTGTATAATATATACACATAGCATATGTGTATAATAGAGATTTGACTTTTATGTATTTGATTTATAATATATTTAATTATAATTGATATATTTATATATAAAGAGATTTGCTTAATATAGTTATATATATAACTATCATTTTAAACATTTAATCATCATACTAATAGTTAATAATCCTAGTGTATGATTATTATATAATATTAATAGTATGTGTATTTATTGGCATAAATAATAGTTTCAATACGACATTTTATGCATGTACATAGTGCATTTTGATTATAATCAGATCCTCCTGTTATCCTCTTTTGTCCTCTTCTTCCTTTCATTAGTCCTTTTCTTCTCAGCTAGCTCCATTTCCTTCACTGAAGCTGTTTACAGGTTTATGGCACCTCACTGGTTACTAACCATTGGTGAAAACATCTCTCCCTCCACATCAATCTTTAACTGCATATAAATCCTCAGGGATGTGTAGGCCTCATGATCCCTCACCATTCTATAATAGAGTATTTCTTTGTGAAGTCTTGTGCAGGTAATGATAGCTGCTATAAGTTCCAGGGTACTGTATCCATGTAGTATCCAAAAGTCAGTGTTCCATTCCGTCCTCTAACCCTGGCTCTCAAATGTTTTCTGTCCTTTATTCCATGTTGTTACTGAGCCTTGGATGGATGATAGAGTTGTCCCATTTATAGCTAGGCATTCAAAAGTCATTTATTGACAGTACTTTGAACACTTAATGAGACTCTGAAGTCACTGCCGATTGAGGCATAAAGGTATTATTACCATAGCTGATAGGTAGCAGCACTAATTTGTGAGTTAGTTATTGAGAAAGCAGCTTTACAGCCAAGTCCATGTCCATTTAGGAAATGAAATACAATAGCTCTATCACTGTGATCTATACGTATCTCATCTTTGAACCTTTGACCAGGTTTGTGGGACCAGGTTTGAATTCCCTCCTGTGGACCAGGCAACAAATGTAGTAGAAAGTGATTGTTACCCTGATAACTGCTTTCTTGCCACTGTTGTACCAATGGATTAATTTGCCCAACTGGTCCTAGCATTGCATTAACATCCACAGCTGAGTCAGATTGTTGATCACAGTTTTCTTTAACAGGCTTCCTAGTAGCTGATTTTGATTTGCTAATGTAGATATATTGCTTTGTGTTGCTGCAAATTGATCTCTGGGCCTTGTGCATGATAGGCAGGTGCTCTACCATTGCAATTACATTCAAGATTTGCCAATATATAGTTGATATTTTTGTCTACTTTTATTAACTGTAGTAAATATCCCTGTATACTGTGTTTAGATGTTACTCACTAGTGTGTCTTGCTGCATTTTCATTTCAGTTGGAAATGTAAAATCAAACATTCCTCTTTGTATTTTTTTTAAAGACAGGATCCCATAATGAACTTTCAATATGAATAACTTGCATAATTAACTTGATAATGAAGCAATATGAGCTTGCTATGTAGCTGAAGATGACCTTGAATTCCTGATCCCTGTTTCCACTTCCCAAGTGCTAGGAGTACAGATGTGTACTGCCATGGTACAGTTGGTAGTGTGCTTTCTGGGCAAGCATGCAGGCCTGAGTTTAGATCCTAAGCCTAGACTCAGAAAAGAAGATGGCCACATAGAGATCAGGCCATTACTTGGCAAGTCTAGCTGTTATTTCTTTCTCACTATGAGATAATCAGTAATGAATCAAACATCATTTGTTGCCTGTCCTAAAACTTGTGATGTCTTGAAAAATAATTGGATTGTGTCAAAATGTTTAGTAAGTTGAATCTGTTAATATAATGCTAGATGATTCTCAGCATGTATACATACCCAGCAGTGGGAAAATGGTAGAGAAATCATTCATTTAAAATATGCCAAGGACGGTGTATTAGAAAATCTCTTAAATTCAGACATGGTCTAGATAAATGTTTTGCTTTTCATTTTAGCTGATGTTAATGAACATACAATTTTATTCTCTTTTATTTTTAATATTCAAATATATGATTTTATTGTTTCAGTCTGAGGGAAAAGACCACTGCAGTACTGGAGATGCAATATATGAAGTGGTGAGTCTGCAGAGAGAATCTGACAAGGAGGAGCCGGTCACCCCTACTAGTGGTGGGGCCCAGTGTCACCCCAGGAGGATGAAGCAGAAGAGGGTAAGAAATTGAATGTATTCAGTTAGTCCATTGAAACAAATGCTTTGTTTAGAATCTTCAGAAGTGATGTATGTGCACACGTATCTCATGCTGAGGGGTCGATTGATGTTATTCCTAGTGTTGGATACACTTACATTAGATTTTTTGACATGCAGAAGGAGATTTGGTTCATTTGGTTCTTTCTTTGGTTGCCCAGTCCCCAGTGTCACTTAAGCAGCTGTTTAAATTTGGCAATATTGCTGTGCTAGTTTGCTTCCTATTTGATTTCAAGTATTTCTGAAGTATTCAGTGAGAAGTTTCAAATTCTCTGAAGTATTTTTAGAATTTCAGTGATAGTATTCTGCTTATCTTTGACACTTTGCATTTCTAACCTGCGTTTGTTGTTGATCCATTCTTTACCACTCACTTCTGAAAGACCACACTCTTTTCTGTTTACTACACAAATCCTGTGGAGAAATGCTCAAAAGCAAAGCCCTTACATCATCTAGCTGTGGGCATGACACTTTTCTTTATTGCAAATAGGGCTAGAATGACAGATATTAGCACTAAGTATTACTTCCAGTATGGGGTTTGTTAACAGCAATTTCTCTTTTCCTTTTAAATGATTTTTATCTTGTTTGTATTTATTTATGTAAGTACACATAGGCGTATGTCCATGGAGGCTGGGAGAAGGGTAAGATTTCCTGGAGCTGGAGTCAGACATAGATGGTGTAAGCTATCTGAAGTGGGTAGTGGGTGATCCTGTGCAAGAGCAGCAAGTGGTCGTAACAGCTGATCCATCTTTGCAGCCTACCAAATTTCTATATTAATACCATATTTGAAAAAAATCTTAAAATTGTTTCTTTATATGCATTTATATCATTTAGACAGCAATACAATATTGACTAGTAATTATTGTTCACTACATGTGAAGCATCCTTCTGTTTCTAATCCATCAGTTGATTTCATAGGATTTTAATTGCACACATGCTTTTATTAAGTTGGCTTTTTGAGTGAACATAAGGCACAGAGAACACAAGCCACTGGTTTGTGTCAGTTGGCTGCAAATGGCAGTGCGGATATCTGATGCAGGCTGTTTACTTCTACTATGTTACTCTGTCATGTCTGACAAGTTACCAAAATTTATAAGCAACTTTTAAGAACTAGGGGAAATGTCCATAACAGAATTAGCCATTTAAAACTATGTATGTTAACATTGTTGAAAAGCCATCACTCTTAAAAGTTATTATCTAAGAAGTTACTCTTTGTTTCTCTTTACCCTAGCCTCTGGCAACCACTTATTTGCCATTTTTATTTGTGTTTTTTATTTTCTGGGAAATTTATATAAATAAAATTATAAAACTACTGTGTTTAATATGTGGCTTCTTTGACTTGGCATAATAGTTTTGAAATAGTCGTAATTAATCACACATCACAGCATGTGTTAACATTTCATATTTTCATGTATGACTCATCGTCAGTAAGAAAGTTGTGTCTCATCCAGTCACCGCTTGAGGAACTTCTGAGTGACTGGACAGTTAGATCTTGTAAAGAATATGATGAATATTTATATGATATTATTTTTGTTCATGTGAAGTCATTGGACATCAAAAGACAATACAGAGAAGATGTAACAGATTATAAAAGATTATATAAAAGACTTAGCATCTTAAATATTTTCATAAATCTGACAACTCAACAAAAAAGGAGAAAAATATAATTTTTTATGTTGAATATGTATTCTGGAACTTCACTAAGTTCTTTTATTCATTTTAAATGTTTTGGTGATATCTAGAATTTCTAACTTTTAAGATCATGTAGCATGTAAATAGGAACAATTTAACCCTACCCTTTTGTATTATCTGGATTATTTTACTTATTATTATTTTTTGTTTTTAGCTAAGAATTCTAGTCTTGTGTTAGGTAAAATTGGCATTGTTAATGCAGTTCTTCCAGATCTTAGAAGTGATTTCAAATTTTCTTACCTAGCAGATTACCTTTGGGTTTGTCACATTTGGCCTTTACGGTGTTGAGGTGTGTTTCTTATAAGCCAATGTATTGAATGATTTTAATAGAAGGCATGCCGAATTTTTCATTGTGTTCCTGCATCTGTTGAAATGATTTTGCCTGTTCTGTTATTAATGTGATGACACACATAGTTGTTGGTTCTGGAGATGTAGTCTACTTGTTTACAGTCAGTTACCCCATTTTACAGTGCTGTTGAGTTGGCTTTGCCATTAAAGTTTTGTCATCTTT
Organism: Mastomys natalensis; assembly: GCA_021653895.1. NCBI lineage: Eukaryota > Metazoa > Chordata > Mammalia > Rodentia > Muridae > Mastomys > Mastomys natalensis. The sequence goes on along the minus strand of JAJTUV010000660.1, from coordinate 766,914 downwards.
GTCCAGGGCATTTATTGGCTTCTATTTGTTTTATACTGTTTGAATGATTTTGTGTCAAGGCACTGTTCTCATAGCTTGAGTTTGATGTACTCCTTCAATTTGGGGAGTAGTTTAAATAGAGTTGGGGTTGATTTTTTTTGTTTTTTTCTGTAAAGGCTTAGTAAAGTTCAGTGTGAACCTCTTAGGTCTTGGTTTTTCTTTCTTAGTATATGTTTAATTATTCATTCAATTTGACTATACCATACTGGTCTGGTCAGCTTTTTTGTTTTTTAGGATCCAATCTTTTTATTGTTGTTTTTATTTTTTTCAACCTCATTTTGTTTTTATTGTCTGACTTTACAGAAATATAAAATTATATACATATATATTTCATATTTTTATTTATTTACAATCCAGCTGTCGCTCCCCTTCCCAGTCCCCCCTCCCACAGTTCCTCATCCCATTCCCCCTCCACTCCTACCCTCTGTCCCCCCCCATCTCTGAGAGGGTGCTCCTTCTCCACCAGGCCTCCCTCCTACCTGGGGCCTCAAGTCTCTGTAGGATTGACTTCTTCTCCTGTGGAGGCCAGACCAGGCAGTCCTCTGCTATATATGCGTTGGGGCCTTAGACCAGCTCATGTATGCTGTCTGGTTGGTGTCTCAGTGTCTGGTAGCTCCCAGGGTATGGGTTAGTTGAGACTACTAGTCTTCTTCTTCTTCTTTTTTTCTTTTTTTTGTTTTTTTTTTTGTTTGTTTGTTTGTTTGTTTTTCGAGACAGGGTTTCTCTGTATAGCCCTGGCTGTCCTGTAACTCATTCTGTAGATCAGGGTGGCCTTGAACTCAGAAATCTGCCTGCCTCTGCCTCCTGAGTGCTAGGATTAAAGGCATGCGCCACTACTGCCCGGCCACTACTAGTCTTCTTATGGGGTCACCCTCCTTTTCACTTTCTTCAATCCTTCCCCTATTCAACCATAGGGGTTCCCAACTTCAGTGCAATGGTTGGATGTTAAGTATCTGCATCTGTCTCAGTCAGCTGCTGGTAGGGCCTCTCAGAGGACAGCTATGCTAGGCTCCTGTCTATAAAGCACATCATAGCATCAGTAATAGTGTCAGGCCTTGGTGCTCCACTCCCACCCTCACCCACCATGAGATGGATCTCAAGTTGATCTGGTCACTGGACCAACTTTCCCTCAGTCTTTTCTCCATTTTTGTCCCTGCAGTTCTTTTAGACAGGAACAGTTCTGGTTCAGAAATTTTGACTGTGGGTTGGTAACCCCATCCCTCCACTCGAGGCCCTGTCTATTGGAGTTCCCTCTGTCACAGATGGGCCTTTTGGCTAAGATCAGCCCCTTGAGTCCCAAGAGTCTCTCACCTCCCAGGTTTCTTTTTCCCAGGTGCTTCCTAGAGGGTCCCCTCACCCCCACCCCCTGAGGCTGCACATTTCTGCTGGCCCTCTGGACTTCTCACCTACCCCAGCCCCCTTTACCTGATCCTTTCCCTCTTTCCCATTCCTCCTATCTCCTTCCTACCCAAGTCCCTCCCTCCTTTTGCCTCCCATGATTAGTTTCTTCCCCCTTCTAAGTGGAATTGAAGCATCCTCACTTAGACCTTTCTGTTTACAGTCTGTGGGTTGTATCCTAGGTATTCTGTACTTTTTGACTAATATCCACTTATTAGTGAGTATGTATGTCCTTTTGCGTCTGGGTTACCTCACTCAGGATGAAGCCCATGGACTTTATGATACAGGAAACGGCATTCTCCTTTAAACCACCAACCAGGTAGAATGCTAGTTTTCATTTCTTGAAATGTAGCATTTTTAATATTACCTTTAAAGATAAGAAAGTTGTGTATTCTAGATAGTAGTATTATAGATTTCCTAGTTTGACTAATCCTTGGATCTGAACAATCAATCCATGGGGAGAAAGACAGTGTAGTGAAGATATAGGGTGGAGAATCTGAAGCAGATAGTACTCTCCCTTGTCTTATGAACAGAAATACCCTTAGGGTAAGAACTCAAACCTGAACGTAGTATTTGGATATTTAAGAAGTCTCTGGTCTCTGTGAGAGTGATTCAAAGAAAGTGAGAATGGGCCTTGTTTTGGGTTGAAGAGTAGAGAGAGATTAGGGAGAACTGTTTGGATTACCCTTTCAAGAAATTGGTGAATATATTGAACTAAAAACACTAGGTTATTCTGGCCAGCTGAGGGCATTATTAGGATACGAGAGATTTGACTGTCTTTCTAGTTGGACAGGGAAAGCTGAAAATAGAAAGGAATTCACACGCCCAGTTCTTAAGCATAGGCTTCCTGACTTGCTTCTGTGTCTTTATAAATGCTGTTTCCTCTGCTTAGCAGGCTTCTTCCACTTATGTCCACCTGAGTAAGCCTTTTCAACAACGGTATGTTAACAGCTAAAACAAAAACAGTAATTTTAGTATAGTAGCAGTGCCTATACTTAGAAATGTTTCAAAATATTTTCTATGACAGTTTTTAGTAGGTTACTCAAATGATAGTTAAAATGTAATGTAGGAAAGACTAAGGAAGAGTTTTGCAAATCCATATATTATAGTGTTGTGATAAAAGTAGATAATATTGTCAGAAAGAGCCATTTCTGGATTTTGAAAAGTTATCAAAGATGGTAACCAGTCAGTTCAGTAGAAAAACTATTGAACTTTGTAGAGATTTATTATAGTGGACTCAGTGATAATGTATACACTCCAAAGAATATACCTGCATATTCCCCAATACTGATTTATTCTTATGATACTGTTGAAAACAAAATCCCAAACCAGCATTACTTTTGATTCTGGAAAGGATTTATTTCATGGGAACAGAATATGAAAAAACATTGTTTCTGAAGCATTGTTGGGAATACTAGTTATATTTTTTATAGCAACAGAATGGGAATTCTAGTTGAAAATTATAGATTTGGCCGAGATCTCAGAAGTAAGTGGAACTTTAGGAACTTCTATGTATAGGGGGTAGTTTAGCAAGCTGTGTACATGTGTAAGACTATCTACTTCCAGGAGATAACAGAGAGGATTTGACCAATTACACGACCATGCTGACCATGAACAATAGAGTACTGTTTCCAGAATTATGTCTAATTGTTTTCTTCATTCTTTTCTGTTATGTAATGAGTACCCTTTTCCCAGGTGTGGTTAAATAACTATCATATAGCCAAGTCTTCATTCTTCCCTCATCAAAAGGTGGAAGGAACTCTTAAACTTGAAATCTGGTAATGAAGACTCCAATACTACTTGGTCCTCTCTGATTTCTTCTTTTTACTCTTGTTTTCTTTAGTCTGTGTCCCTCACATCAACTATCCTTTTGAAGTGGGTTGTATTAGTTCACTTAGAAGTATTGGTGTTCTTAGGCCTGGCATAATGGTTCATGCCTTTAATCCTATCCTAGCAGTTGGGAGGCAGAGGTAAGTGGATTTCTGTGAGATTGAGGCCAGTCTGGTTCCAAGAAGTTCCAGGCCATCCAGGGCTACATACATAGTGAGACCCCGTCTGAGGATGTATTGGAAATGTTTGTGTTTCTCACTTTAGTTGTAAAAGTTCTCTTATTATGGCTCTCAATCCTGTTTTTACCGTTTTGATTTAGTTTTCCACCATTTTCTACCTCAGAAATATTACATTTGTCCATCCACTATTTTTCTGTTATTATTATTTTTAGTCAATTCACACTCTGTCTGTTTTTCTGTCTCTTTTCTCTCTGTCCCTCTTATCTCTGCCTGTTTCCCACCCCCACCCCCCCCCATGTATTTGTGTATTGACACTTAGATGTTGTAGACTCTCTGTATGCATATGGAACCTGTAGGGATCAGAAGATAAGTTGTAGGAGTAGGTTCCTCTTCCAGCACGAGGTTTCCAGGAGTCAAACTTAGGTTGCTAGTTTCAAGCACAGAGATACCTTTGCCTGTGCTTTGTGGAACTTTCCTTTGCTTGGCTTAGATTTTTTTTTTTTTTTTTTTGGTTCTCTCTCTGCCCTCTTGTCAGCCTTTTTTTTTTTTTTTTTTTTTTTTTAAATGCTAGTTTTTCATGAGATCTTACCTGCTTAGTACTATAAGTAATAAAAATTTAAAAAAGAATGGGTAATTAATAGCTGTGTCTTCACAATGTCTCAGTATTTAGTACTAGAAAAGAAAAATAAAGGTAGCATTTGTAGAATTGAATTGAAAAGTATGAAAAACATATATTGAAAATTCCAATTTCTCATGATCTTATATTATTAGAATATAAGCAAAACATTTCTATTTTTCTTTAAATTTTTCTCTACTGTTCTTAACAGTTTTTGATTGTATGAGATGTTACTTTGTCTTTTGAAAAATCTATCAGCTATCACCTCTGTAAAACTACAAAAGTCACAGAGTAGGAAGTAATAGAGTCTTGTCTTTTATAGATAGGCGTTCATGCATTTTCAATACACTGTATTATTAGTTCAGTAATTGACATTCTTGTCAGCACACACATCAAAAGTTAGAGCTGGAGGTGGCATAGAAATGTCTGCCTGCTGGGGAATTGGAGTACTCTTTTATTTAATTATTTTCAACAATTTGCCTGTCAAAGCAAAAGTGGAAGTATAAGTCACTCTATATTGACTTACTTTAGTCTGTAATTTAACTAAAAGGGGAATACAGACTCAGAGTGACTAAAATTGCTTTTAATTTTCTGGGAAAAATCTAAAGTTAAATGAATTAAGGTATCTTTGCATATTTATTAAATGCTGTTCAAAAAGTGTGTTAAAGGGAATCACTTTGAATGCAGGAATCTTTTCAGGAAGTTAGTGCCCAAAATAAGTGCAGTAAAAATTTAAAAATGATACATCAATTACATTGAGTTAATCTGATTCACAGTAAAATTAAATAACCTCCTATATAGATTATAATCTGTTTGCTGTTACATTTGGTGAGAAATATTTATTTATCCCAGTTTGGCTTTCAAACTTGTAGTCTCCTGTCTTTGCTTCCCAAATGCTGGGAATTTAGGTCTGTGCCACCATACCTAGATAAAATGATTGTCTTTTAAAAAGTTCCCCTCTACTAGTTGGGAAGAGAAAAGGACCAGAAGCAAGGGTGAGGGTAGAAAAGAGAGGATAATGGGATGGCCATATACATGTGATAAAAATGTGTGATACACACATATGATTGTAACTTCAATTTTTTCAAACTGTATTTCTAATAATGGTTCTTAAACACTTTAACCTCCCTCTTAGCCTGTCATCCACCGGAGGTGGTGGAAAAGAAAGGATACAAGGGAAATGGACCTGTTTAGAAAGGTTCTTTGGAGCAACTCCTGTCTGTGTTGTCTGGAAATTGACAGTTTAGTTCACAGGTCAGCAGCCACAGCTTGATCCACTCACAAACACTTCACAGATACACCAGCAGTCCAGTTCAGTAGAGTCAGGATAGCAAACATGGATCGGCAGCAGTGGCACTACCTAGCAGTAGTGCCAGGCCTTGACATGTGTCTACAGGAGGGATCAGGAGGAACACCAGAAGTTCTTGGCTGTGCTTCTCTCAGGGAAGCAAAGATCAGCGAAGATGTGAGACCAATTAAGTGTTACCCAGTTAGCTCTATAAACAAGCCAAGCTTAGCCTCTGTCACTGTCTATAAAGTCCTTTTTATACTCCCTTCAAACATCACTTGTCCTCTATGGGTCTTGTCTCAGCATATGCATCTGTCTCAGCTGACATCACTCTGCCAATCAGCCTGAGTTTTCAGAAGCAGCTAGAAACTCCAGTAGACACCCAGAAGGTTTTTGGTATGTTTCTCTCTATGGTGTCCCAACAAATGGAGCTCAACTATGCAATGCAAGGCAGACCAATACATGCATGTTGTTAGAGAAGAATCCTCCATCATATGCTTGAAGCAGAACATCCTTTCACCTGTGTCTGCTTCATCCGAAACTGTTCCTTCATGAGACTGCCTTAGCCTTTCACCTTTATCCATTTCAGTTCCTTTATGTGTTTGCCCCAGCAAAACACCATCCAATTGACTTTCCAAAGAACCCATAAATTTCCACTTCATATGACGGTGTCATAATGAAGTCTAATATTTTGTTCAATGGATCTATTCTAGTAAAAATTAAAAATAAATTTCCCCTGACTTTAAAGACTATTAACTGATCAATCTATTATTGACTCATAACTAGAGAGCAAACTAATCTCAAACACTGATGTTCATTTTCCTGTAGCTTCTTAATTCTTAGTCTCATTAGGCAGAAGGGAGTCACCAATAGTAGTTACCATACAGGCCATTTCAGGAACAAAAGTTGTTTCTATGTGGCAGTTACTTAGGGAGGTCCAGCCACACAGCTGTTAAGTCACCCTGCTCTTTTGAGCTACTCAGAAAAGTATAACTGTTTCGGTTTTTTCCCCCCCTAGAACCTGGACATGCTTCCCCTGACACTGTGGGCTTTCTCACTCTTTTTCTCTGAGTACCCCTCCACCCCTTCTCCATGTGGCTGCTTGTCTGCCATGTGGCTGCTTGTCTGCCATGTGGCTGCTTGCTGAACATCCTGGACTGTGACTTCAAAGGCATGGCTTTCTCTCTTTTCTCCATCGCCAAATTACAGCTTGCCTGTTCTATTTTTTCCTTTTTCCCCCCTGTCTCTTAAACTTTAATAAAACCATCCTTGAGCTTTTAAAACCAAAATTCTTTATATTCAAATTGAGAACATATAGAAAACATTAAAAAAAGAGAGCTGTTTATAAAAGTGACAGCCGTACACTACTTAACTGTATAGCCAGAGTCTAAAACACTGTTTCTCTGAAGTGTAGAGTGTGTGTACCCTTTGCTGCAAGTTGTTTTTTTTTTTTTTTTTTTTTAATGCCTCATTTTTTACATTGTTGACTCATTTAGTCCTCATTTCAGTCACATAAGATAAAATAGATATGGTTGTATTGTTTTATGGGTAGGGCATTTAAAATTGGTAGAAAATTCTTTAGAACTTAGTGTTTTATTTAAGTGACAGCACTTTTGAACTTGGTAGATTGAAATCTGATTTACATGCCAGCAGAATCTGAATTACATCTTTGAGGCAGAATGAGATTGGAGAGGCAAGTTGGCAGCAGTTGGTGGAGAGCCTGGAAGAAATCTGGGCTGTGTGGGTTCCTGTCAAAGCCTTCTCAAGTCTTTGAGCTAGGTCCTACCATCATCAGCAAAGACTAGTTTGAGTTAGAATGATCCAGCTGGAAGCAAGATATATAAAGTACACTAAATTGAAGATCCTATGATATACAAATCTTATTTGAGTAGCTAAAAGCCTAAAGTAATACACTAGCTTAGAAATAAACAAAGACTGAGTTTAGAGCATTAATTGACAGGAAAAGATAACGGAGTGGTACCTGTCTCTACTAGCCATATTCAAAGGCTCTACTAGTTTAGATTGTCCTCAAAGGGGCTTTCTGTATTAATTAATTTCATTAAGTTTTCAAACATTTGTATATTTACTGTATTTTGATTCTAAGTTTCTGTAAGAAAAAATTTATTATTTATATTTTAGTAGGAATAAACATTTTAAATCATGGTGGAAGTTCATGAATACTTTGAAATATGTTAGTTTGTATTGTATTTGACCCAGGTATAAGTCAAGTGCCAAGTCACTTAAATCCTAGATGTGTTGAGACTAATTAAGAATGTCTTTTGGGCTTTTGATCTTCTCTTCAAATTATCAGACTTTTTTTTGTTTATTTGTTTGTTTTAACAAACAAACCCCCCCAACATCAACAACAAAACTGATTTAGCCAGTGGATGGTTGACCATGATTAAATCCTGTTTCAACTCATGTATTCAGTATTAATTTCCTACCTGTGCTTTTTAGTTTTAAATTTTTTTCCGTCTCTTTTTTTTTTTATTGGAAATTTTATTTACATTTCAGATGTTCTCTCCCTTACCCCATTTTCCCCTCTCCCTTCCAGGAACTCTCTATCCCTAACCCCCTCCTCTTGCTTCTATGATGGTGTACCCCCAGTTATCCTCCCCCATACTTCACCTCCCCACCCTCGAATACCCCCCCCCCACGACGTAATAAAAATAGCAGTGCTAAATTATGGAATACTAGTTGTTACAGTCCAACCTTACTCTATTTTAAGTCATACTTTGTATATCTACTTAAATAAAATACTTTCTGACACATAATATTAGGCAAATATAAAATAATGTGATTCCAGGACTGGAGAGATGGCTTAGCACTTGAGAGAGCTCATTGCTCTTCCAGAGGATCTGAGTTCAGCACCCAGCACTCATATGATGGTTCAGAACCATGTGTAACTCCAGCTCCAGGGGATTAGACATCTTCTTCTGGCTTTCTCAAGCACTATCTGTGCTCACCTTTACCTCTTGTCCCCCAAATCAATAGTTAAATTAGTAAGATAACATGATTCCTTTAAGCTTTATCAAACAACCTTAGAGTTATTTGTCTGTGTTTCTCCCCTCACCCTGTTCCTCCCTGTTCTCCCCTTCTCCTCTTTCCTCCTTCTCTCTCCTCCTTCCCCACACTACTTGTCTATGGTTGGCTTTAATTCCTGTGCATATTGAATCCCATTGAATAATTTATTTCACGAGCCTATAGCTTGCAATATTCTGCCTTCATGTTTTTCATTTAATTTTCAATTTAAAAATTATTTATGTATATTATCTTTTTATCTGCATGTAAGTTTGCACGTCATGTGTATGCTTGATGTCTACAAAGAACAAAAAAGGGCATTGGATCCCCTGGAATTCATTGAACCATCATGTATGTGCTGGCAAACCAATCCACGTTCTGTGAAAGAGCAGCCATTGCTCATAACTGTTGAGCCATTCTCCAGTCTTTTCAAAAAATTTTAAAAATGTAAATGCACTGCATGAAGCTTAACTTAGTAAAATTATGAATATAATTAGTTTTTATTGTTGTATATATATTTCAAAAAGAAATTAAGAAGTGAATTTTTAAGTTATTTCTCTCTCTCTTTCTCTGTGTGTGTGTGTATGAAGAGAGAGGAGAGAAAAGTGTATATATGTGTATAGGCTATATTTGTATATGTTTTGTTGAGAGAGACTTTGTAGAGTTCTCTTCTTGCACTGTGGAGTTGAAGGATCTGAGTTTATTAGCTTTGTGTTACAATCATCTTTACATGTTGATGCATATTGCCAGCCTGTAAATTAATTTTAAATGTCCTTATTATTTAACTTATGATTATTTGATTTTTCTTAGTGTCTGCCTCCATTTCATTTGTGTTAATTGGTGTAAATTTTATGTTCTATAATTTGCATATAGTTGTACATGTATATGTATATATGGTATGATGTTTGTGCACATTTTAAAAGTGGGAACAAAATCAAATTTGTCTTAGACATTATATATTATATAATACATACATTATCATATTAGTACCTTCAATAACTATTATAGGAAATGATGGAGATAAGATTGATGAAACTATGAGATACAAGAGGGAAGTCAAATTTTGTATATTTTTGGTATGCACATTTCTATATGTGGCAGCCAAGCTATTGCTTTAAGTTTGGACAGAGAAAAAAAATGATCACATACTTGCATTTCATATAACATTAGTCAGAGAATATCCTATATAGAGTCTTTATTAGAAATTCTTGAATAGCAACATCAATGAGAATAATAATATGGAAAGGGGAAGATTTTGTGGGTCCACTCCTACACAGAGCGCTATGGGTAACTATCTATTGCTGGGAGAAGAAAAATTAGTGTCTTCCAGGGCCTACTATTGGTTTTGCAACGCAGAGTGTTCAGCCTTGAAACCATACACACAAAAACATCAAAAACATATTGAGCAGATTCTATTTATATATATTTGTGCACGTGTGTGTGTGTGTGTGTGTGTGTGTGTGTGTGTAACAACTATAATAAAAAAATAAAGAGGCTATCTCCTTGAGAAGATGGAGCAGGGGAGGTCAAGGGAAACTAACTAAGAGGGACTTCAGGAGGGAAGGAGGAAGTTATATAATTCTATTTAAATTAAAAACATCAGAAAAGAATCTTCATGATGGAACAAATAAAAATTACCATTTAGTAAGAAAAAAATCCTTGAATTTTGAACTGAAATGAAACATTTGTTAAATAAAATGTCCAGGACATTTGTAATGGGAAGATTGTTAAATTTTAATAGTAAATTCCATTTTTTCCTATTTATTTTTATTTATTTATTTATTATTATATTTGCGATAGTCTCATATAGCCAATTATATCCTTTAATTGTATAGCATTCTGTGACATGGATATAGCATAAATTATTTCTTTAGTTACCCTTTCAGGGTTCTATAAACTGCACATTTTTTTCTTTTTTGCAATTACAAAAGTATAAATATTTTTCAAAATAGCCTTCTTTATATCCAGGGGTCTACCTGTCTTTTGATAGGCAATACCAAATTTATCTCCTAAGAGACTGCAAACTTATGCTTCTCCCAGTAAGTAGTGTATATAAGCAATTTTTCTTTTATAACTTAATAGTAGATTCTATCAATCCTCTCCACTTTAGTAGATTGGTTTATAGTATATAGAATATCTTTTGTAAATAATGTTTATTTGATGTACATTGGTTTTTTGCTTGCATGTATGTCTATTTGCAGACAGATTTGAGCTGCCATCTGGTTGCTGGGAATTGAACCCAGGTTCTCTGGAAGAGGAGTCAGTGCTCTTAACCACTGACACATCTCTCCAGCATCTCATATTATTTATATTTCTCTGTTAGTGAGGGTGATAATTTTTTTTTTTTGAGCTAGTAAATCAGTTTCATAGGTATTCTTTGTAAGTGTTAAGTCTCTTAAGACCTGATCTGTCAGAAATGTAGTATTGGACTGTATCTATAGTTGAGTTAAACATGGTTTGTTTTATAGATCTACATTCAGGCTACTTTTAAAGGAAGCCAGGAAAGGGGAGTAGTAAGAAACCAGTTCTGTCTCCTCTTACACCCACTTCATAGTTGTTTCTCTGATTAGCACACTGTGTTAGTTTCTCTCTCAGCTTAGACAGACTCTTACAAACTGTGAGTATACAAATTAAAACTCCTAGGAAACCCAGAGATAATCCATCCTTTCAGAGGGGAAGGGACTATTGTTTTCCCTTAGAAAGCTTTTCCTTCTTCCAGGTGTTTGAGTGCTTGTCTTGCTGGCTCTGTGACCATTGCTCACATAGGCCTGCTTCATGCTCTTTCAGCCCCAGCCTTAGTTTGGTGTCATAAGTTAAAATGTATTTGTGCTTGACAACAGATCTTATATTTATTTATTTTTGAGATTATAATTTAATTACAACATTTCTCCCTTCATTTTCTTCCCTCAAAACCCTTTCACCAATCTTCAAATCCCTGGCCTCTTTTTTTCACTAATAGTTATTACATTCATATATGTATATGCCCATACATACATGTACACACATACATATGTATATATATTCATAATATAACTCCACAGGGAGATTTTAATCATACTTCAACTGTAACTGTTCTGGAGAATGATCATGTAGTTTTTCAGCATTGCTATCTGGTGCATCTGGTGACTAAATGCATGTTGAACTTGCAGCTTACTTTTGTGGTCCCTACATCTTGCTTTCTTTGATGCTAACAGCAGGAATATCATTGAGCACCTCTTCTTCCTTGGGATTATTTTCTGTGTGCAGTCCATCTTATGAAATGAGCTCTCTTTATAAGCAGCAGTAAGTCTACAGTTCTGCAGAGCCTAGTTCTTCAGTGATCTTGTGTCTAGGAGTGCTTGCATGGTTACCTTACTCTCTCTTGCTGACAATCTAGTGATTAGAATTCAGAGTTAAATGTGGTGGTAATGACCTTGACCATCTACTGATTGCCTTCTCTTGAAGTAGAATCCTTTTAATATCCTATGGGTCGTCTTGCCACTGTGGAAACAAATTAACTGATTCACAGAGCAGTTAATCTACTTTCTAGTTATTAATAATAATGACAAATATGTATGAGATACTTATTTTTTGAATTATTAATTTGTTTCTCACAGTACCATGAAGTAGCATTTTATCCTTTTGTTCTCCCCTCAGGAAAATATACTGAAGCTTGTTCATATATTTTGTAACATTTTCTGAGGTCTTGCTTTAATTTTTCTGTCTCATATGCTTGCCTCATTTTTGAGAAAGCTGGATAAGGCAAAATTTTCACCCATTATCAACTTCACACTGGAGTTTGAGTTGAGGCAGAAATTACTGATAGCAACTGATTCCATATGTCTGTCTGTAGGCTTGGGGAAGAAAAGTGTTTAAAGAAAATATTGAGGTGAGCAGGTTCTCTTTATTTTTTTATTGTTTTTATTTTTTGGATTTTTACTTATTTACATTTCAAATGTCATCCCCCCTGAAACTCCCTATCCCATCCCTCCTTCTCCTTTTTGTTTTTATACCATTTTAATTACATGCAAGTATTAAGGTCAGTTTTAGGTTGAAGAACTAGCAAGACAATAGATGCAAATAGTCGAAGAACAAGCAAGGCAGAAAACAAAGTTCTGTGATCACTCCTGTGATCACTGTTTCTCAGGGCTTATCAGGATGACCAAAATATCTGAGCCTACTTCCCTGCCTAGCCCAAAGTCATTTTCATGTCTGAAGCCTACTTCTTTGTTCTAGCCTAATATTTAGATTTCTGCCTGAAATTACTTCTTTGTTCTAGCCTAATATTTAGATTTCTGCCTGGAATTACTTCTTTGTTCTAGCCTAAGATTTAGATTCCTGCCTGAAATTACTTCTTTGTTCTGGCTTAATGTTAGATTCCTACCTGAAGCCCACTTCCTTGTCCTTGGCCAATGTCATATTCCTGCCAAGCAGCCCATTTCCTTGTCCTTGGCCAATGTCATATTCCTGCCAAGCAGCCCATTTCCTTGTCCTTGGCCCATGTCAGATTCTTGCCAAGCAGCCCCAAAAGCTCTCCACCTCTCCCCCTTTTTTATTTCATAAATAAAACTGAGCCTGTCTTAGGTCATTTTTGATAAGAATGCCTTCCTTACCCATCCTGGAATATGCATTATCAAAAGCAATGCATTTCTGTCTTAGGTTGTCCTTGGCTTGCCAGCCTGTTAAATTAATAACTCTGTCTGGGGGTCCATTTTCAGTTTCAAGTCATGTACTTTGGCTGCCAACATGTTGATATTGTTAAAGACAAGCTTTCATGCGATAGGCAGGAATAAAAGTATTCCTAGGACAAAAAGCTATATATGCCATTTTGAAGCTTGACCAAAATAGAAATACTGACCTTAGGCCATGGGTAATTTTATCAGTAGTATCTGCAGCATCAAAGCTCAGTAGAGCAGCATTCTTTAAATTCATAATGTCATTATACAAAGTTAAAAAAAAAATCCAGAGAGATGTTAGAATTATGCCAAATATCCTGCCAGTGTCTTTAAACTTTTTCCTAATTATAATGACTATAATTGTGAATTTAGAAGTAACATGCATCCAAGTATTTGGCATGACATTCAACATGGCTCCTTACTCTTAAACTCTGAACCTATTTCCAATAATTTGAATAGGATAAAGAACATCAATCTGTTGTTCCAAATGCCTATCTAAATTCTCTTATATACTCAACATATTAGTAACTTTTTTTTGCTAAATGATTAACAAAAGTAGCAGGTTTTTTTTTTTTTTTTGAGACAGGGTTTCTCTGTGTAGCCCTGGTTGTCCTGGAACTCACTCTGTAGACCAGGCTGGTCTCGAACTCAGAAATCTGTCTGCCTCTGCCTCCCAAGTGCCTTAGGCGTGCGCCACCACTGCCCGGCTCAAAAATAGCAGTCTTAATTTCTTGTGTCAAAGCAATTGCAGGAGCAGTGTTGCTAACAATTAATGTAATTAAAGCTGTCATACCAGCAATAATCAAGCCCACTACCCTCTTGCTTCTGCTTAAAGCCTGACTCACTTCTTCGAGTACTTGCAAGCTTTTTAAGAATACCAGTGTTCTGTAATACTCTGGGCAATAAGACAAAAGCTGGTTGATAGACCTCTGTAACAGACATGCCAGGTTTCAACACACTAACACAATTAGAAAGTGTACAATCAGTGCACCTTACATTAAATACTGTAGAGGAAACAAAAGTAATTTTAAGTTGACAATTAAAAGAGCCTTAACACATGTGCTAACACCTGTTTGAAATCCAGATCCTGTATAACTTTATCTCTTACTAACATACCATCATAGAGAACTGCAGCTAACTTCCAAATATGTCTCTGAAAATGTCCAGAAGCAGCCTTCCAAATGAAGACTTATTTCTAATTATTGGATTGATTTCTAGACCAGTCCATGATTGAGTCTGAATAACTGGTCACATTTAAGAAAAGTGTAAGAGTCATTATAACTTCTCTTTTTGATTCTTCCACAAAGTCTAGAAACTTGAGGCAAGGCAGCTTGTCCCATCTGGGATATAGGAAAGCAAAGGTGGGTCAGGAACATATGTCCAATACAACTTCCCATTCGCCATTGTCAGGGCACTCAGAAAGCTCACAGGTCAGCATCATTCTTTGTCCTGGCATCAGCAAGTCTCACCCGTCACTCTGGCAGCCACCATGCTCCTTCAGCATCCTGTAGAAAAAACATAAACATACCTTCTTCCCCATATTAAATACCTGATCGGGATCATGCCATATGCCAGTAAGTGGATCCTTCCCTTTTGCCTTTGCATAAGTATGCCTAGTTGTAGAGTGCCATAGACACTCAGCAGAAAGTTCCTTGGCATCCAAATTTTAAAAAAAATTTAAAATAAGAAGAACATGATTTAAAGAAATTTGTGGTATACAGGGATATAACTCTCCCTTTTTTATTTTACTAAGATATGTTTTAAAGTTCCATAGGCCCCTTCCACAGCCCCTTGTCCTTGAGGATTATAAGGAATCCCAGTAATATGGGTAATATTAAATTGTTGAGAAAAAGTCTCAAATGCTCGACTGCAATAGCCAGTTCCATTTGTTACTTGTAATAATTAAAACGGTGGCACCTAATCTGTCTTGTGTTACAGAGCCGCCATCTTCCCAACTAGGCAAGGCTTGAGGCCATGAGTGGCAGCGTGTTTTTGCTGCTGCACTGGCTCAGGCAGGCCAGAACATCGGCCCTGGTACCTACGAGACACCAGCGTGGGAGATGGCTCCACCAATCTTCCACGTTGTTTCCACAAGGTTGGGCTGAGCCCAGACCATCCCGCCATCCATGTGGTACCTGGTAGAAAGAGACTCTAATGTTTAAAGATTATCCAATAGCTTTATATATTTGATAATGCTCAAATAACAAGAAGCCCACACAGTTAGAGGTGTTACCCAATACCTAACCTAGATATTACAACTGCCTTAGACTGCTGGAGACATGCATACATCTGCCCACATTTCCCCTCTCTCCTCCTCCTTCCCCCTAGCTTCTCCTCTTCCTTCTCCTTATTCCTCCCACAGTAGCTCCTCCCAAAATAGTTTAATATAGTGGGAAATATACTGCTGCACCATTATCTGTTTTGTTGTTATTATTATTATTGGATAATTTATCTACATTTCAGATGTTAATCCCCGTTTCCCCTCCGCCCCCGAAACCCCATATCCCATCCTCTCTCTTCCTACTTCTATGAGGGTGTACCCCCCCCATCCACCCACTCCTACGGGACCAAGGCTCTCTTCTCCCACTGATGCCCTACAAGGCCATCTTCCCCTACATATACAGCTGGAGCCATGGGGCCCTCCATGTGTGTTCCCAGGCTGGCTGTTTAGACCCTGGGAGCTCTAGTTGGTTGGTATTGTCGCTCTTCCCATGGGGCCACAAGCCACTTC
This sequence comes from Mastomys natalensis, assembly GCA_021653895.1. NCBI lineage: Eukaryota > Metazoa > Chordata > Mammalia > Rodentia > Muridae > Mastomys > Mastomys natalensis. The sequence goes on along the minus strand of JAJTUV010000660.1, from coordinate 751,157 downwards.
AGCTCCTTTGGTCTTCTCTCTAACTCCTCCATTGAGGACCCTGTGATCAGTTCAATGGTTCCTCTAATGCATTTGGGACGACTGCCTCAAAGTAACCTGCAGCTTTCCTGACAACTTGTTTTTTCTCCTGCTAAGAACTGTAGCCATTTCTGTTTTGTTTGAAAACCTTCTGCTACCATACCCATCACTTCCTCCTCCAGATCCACAGCCGCCACCATAGGGACTGCCTGAGCTTCTTCCACCAGAACTGCCCCCCTTCATGGGTCTATACTTCGATTGCTGCTGTCCTCTATAATTTCCAAAGTCATTATAGCTCCCACCACCATAGTTACCTCCACCAAAATGTCCTCCTTCACTGTAACCATCATATCCTCCTCCACCATCACCACATCCACCACCTTGCTTTCCATATCCCTGTCCATCACCTGCCTAACCTCCTCTACTACTGTAACCAGGACCACCACCATAGTTGCCACCATCACCTCCAAATCCATTGTATCCACCGTCACCACCTCCATAACCACCTCTGCTGCCACCACCTCCACCACCATAGCCTCCTCTTCCACCAGAGTTTCCTCCATGACCCATGAAGTTGCTAGATCCACCTCCACAACCTCTCTGTGATCCAGCAGACTGCATCTCTTGTTTAGAAAGGGCCCTTTCCACTTCACAGTTATGCCCACTAATAGTGTGGTATTTCTGAACAACAATTTTATCAACCATGTCATGATCATCAAAAGTTACAAAAGCAAATCCTCTCTCTTTCCCACTCTGCCTGTCTTCCATAACTTCTATGGTTTCAATCTTGCCATACTTTTCAAAGTAGTCTCTCAGATTATATTCTTCCCAATCCTCTTTAATACCATCAACAAAAGTTTTCTTCACCATTAAATGGGCACCAGGCTTTACAGAGTCCTCTCTAGAAACAGCTCTCTATGGTTCCACCACACGCCCATCAACCTTGTGTGGCCGAGCACACAGTGCAGCATTCACCTTTTCAACACAAGAGCAGGTCACAAAACCAAAGCCTCCAGAACATTTTGTTTGGGGATCTCTCATTACCACACGATTTGTAAGTGTGCCCCATTTCTCAAAATGTTCCTTTAAGCTATCATCTGTGGTTTCAAAGCTCAAATCACCAATGAACAGTTTCCTCAGCTGCTCTGGTTCCTTTGGATCATGGCCCTCCATTTTGAGACCAGACTCGCCTCTTCCAACTCGAGTTCAATATCCAGGTTTTCTCTCTCTCTCTCTCTCTCTCTCTCTCTCTCTCTCTCTCTATATATATATATATATATATATATATATATATATTGTGTGTGTGTGTGTGTGTGTGTGTGTGTGTGTATGTATGTATGTATGTAATGTATATAGTCTGTCACATTCAGGGCAATGTTAGTAAGCTGAAACCATTCAATAGTTAAAATTAGGAGACGGGTAACAGCTTAGATTTTATTTATATTTAACCAATATATAATGCTTGAATTTAGTTATATCCAATTATTCCATTTATGCTTCTGGAAACTGAGACTCTTGAGATTGTGATGGTGTCAAGACCATGACTACTTCATAATAATGACCTGTGAAGAGTTTAACTAGGGCCAGCTGGAGCCAGATAGAGGGTTCATAATGAAGTCACACTGTACGTGCTGTATCCTATGAACTCAAAGCTTTTCCTTTAATTCCTTTGTCAGTGGTACTCTCAGCTGGAAGGTGAAGGCACCTGAGCTGCATGGTTCTGAGTTCTTGCCTCTTAGCATAAGGTCCTGGTGATACCTCCTCATAGAAGTCTTGCTAAAGTGAGCTCTTCATCCTCTATTTTCTAGGAAGTCTTCCCTTACACATGGAGACAGGGTTAACCTCCCACCATCTTGCTTTAATCACTTTTAAAAACATACCAGGGTAATGTTTTTTAAAATAACGTGTTATAAATACGGCCTTTGTTTATTTATCTCTCTCACTCTAGAGTATGAGTTCCTAAGGGGCAGATGGTATTCTATTCATTTTTGAGTTTTCATTGCAGATTCGTGGTAAGTGTTAAGTAAATGTTTGCTTAATGAATACAAATATTTTTGAAAGTTAGATTTAGGAAACAACAACATCTTTTTGGCTTTGTCGATCTGCTAATAGTATAGGTGCTGCAGTAACGAGTGTTTATAAAGGAGCTAATATAGTGGGCTTCAGACTGCTGTTTTGGAGATGCTTGCTTGTGAAAGTGTCCTTTGACTGGTTTCAGAGAATCTAGATTTTGAGAGGATTTTCATTATTTTGTAAGTGCTAAGGTTCACTGAGTAAGTGTAGGTTCTCTGAACTTGAAATGTTTGAGCTAACAGTACAGTTTATACCAAACACCTTTCTTCCTCTGACTGTGGAATGTTGACATGTGTTAGGCAGAGACATTCTTCTGACCAACCGCAGTAGAAACTAGACACTGGGGCTGGAGAGATGGCTCATCAGTTAAGAGGCTTGCTATTCTTCTTTTGCTTTTGGTTGTGGGTACTGAGAGGGATAGTGGACATGGAGTCCCACCCCTAATCAAGAGCTATCTACACTTGATTACCTGCTGGCAATGGGAAAAATCAGTTTTTCCAATGTAATGTCTCTGGGTATACCAACCCCACTCCAGGACATTCCTCATGTCCAGGAGTAGTTAGCCAGCACAAAATGGACTCAGTGGTATTTTTGTGGGCTTTTTGTTTCATTTTGCTTTGCTTGGTCATTTTGTTTTATTTTGTCTTTTGCTTGTTTGTTTTTATTTTCATTTTGTGGGTTTTTTGTGTCTTTTTTGTTTTTGTTTTGTTTTGAAAAGTGTATATGAAAGAAAACATAAATTCAGTGGATTGGGAGGTAGAAAGAATCTAAGAGTAGTTGGGACATGGGGAAGTATCATATTGTATGAATATTTTTTAATTAAAAAAGTGTATACTGCTCTTGGAAAGAAACAGAACTTGTAAAGTTCAGTTCTCAGTACTGACAGCAGGCATCTCAGAACCACCTCCATCTCTAGGGGATCGGACACTCTCTTCTGACTTCTTTAAACACCTTCATACATGAGCAGATAAACACACATAAAAATGCAAACGTAAGTACTAAAATCAATCTTAAAAATACTATAGATCTGGATTTATCATGAACTTTACTAGTAGACAACACACTGTACATGGAATCGATTCATTGTTGGATAATTTTGTTCTATGTATCTGTGTCATACTAGACTTTTAGATGCACGTGTGAGTTCTTTTTTTTTTTTCCTCCATAACCTCACTTCTTCTGTCTAGTACTGTGGTGGTTTTGCTTTGTATACTTTTGCTGTAATAAATCTTAGCTGTGTGGTTGACTGTTCAGAAGCCTGTGAGTCCTTGAGGAAAGGACTCTGCAACTCTGAACTCTGGAAATGATCTTGAATCTCCTGATTCAAATAATTCTGCTTTTTCAGTGGGAGTATGATGATATGATGAGAAATACCAAGAACTAATGTTCCATTCAGACAATTAAAAGTGGTTCATTGGTAGTGTGTCTCAGTATCTATTTTAGCCTGAGTGTTCATCAAAAAGTTGCTCAGAGGAGGTGGCTTTTAAATTGAGTTCTGAGTGACAGGAGGAAGTCATGCATAAGAAAGAGGGTGAGAGAACATTTCAGGAGAGAACAGTGCAGAGAATCAAAGACAAAACTGCATGATGTGTTTTAAGATGATAGAGGAAGATGGGTTACTTAAGAGTAGGGGCAGCCTAGGGAGGGGGGTGTTCACCAGCATCTGGCAGGACATTCTCTAGGCCACAGCAAGGAGAAATGCTTTTGTTTTCAGTTCACTTGTATTTCCAAACTCTTTTGAAAGAGTTTTAAGATAGGGAAAGCACAGATTAGATTAGTGGTTTTAAATACCTGTCTAACTGTAGGTTTGGAGGATAATTTAACTGAGTTAGGGATGTGATATGTAACTTATGAAAATAGAAGGAAATTGGAAAATACCAGTATGAGAAGAAAATTGATAGTTCTGTTATTAAATTAGAATTTCCAAATGGAAATATCAAGAAGGCAATTGATATAAATTGTTATAGCTAAGAATGTTGATCTTTTTATTTTACCCATCAGAGATTATTCAGAGTTTACCAGTTGTCAAATATTTTAATGCAGTGAAGAATTCCTTAAGGAGCCGGGCGGTGGTGGCGCACGCCTTTAATCCCAGCACTTGGGAGGCAGAGGCAGGCGGATTTCTGAGTTCGAGGCCAGCCTGGTCTACAGAGTGAGTTCCAGGACAGCCTGGGCTACACAGAGAAACCCTGTCTCGAAAAACCAAAAAAAAAAAAAAAAAAAAAGAATTCCTTAAGGACTGGAAGACAGTCCCTTAGATAGGGACTTTGTCTACAGAGGAAGGCAGGCAGATTTGCAGACCATTACACAGTAAACTGAGTGTTGTTTTATGTGATTTCAAGAAGTTAGCTGATCCACTAAAATGGTACTTTTCTCCTCAAATCTATTTCTGATTCAATTTTTTTCAGCTCAAATCTTGGTATCTTATTTTTTCTTATTTTTTTTTGATTTTCATATGTGAATATTCTATTTGTATCATTTCCAATCTCACTCTTCCCTCTGCACCTTCCTCCATGTCCCTCTTATACTTTCTAATTCATGAACTCTTCTTAAATTATTGTAACACATATGCGCACACATATAATACATAAATAAATACAGTTTGCTGAGTCTATTTAGTGTTGTTCATATATGTATTGTTTAGGGCTGACCTCTTGGGAACCACATATCTGTCAAGGGAGTGGGGCTTATCCCTTTCTGAGAAACTATTAATTGTCTATACCTCTTCATGTAGGGGTAGAGTCTTGGGAGATTTTCCCCCATTCACATTGGCCAACTATGGTCATTGTGAAGTTCTTGTTAAGTAGCTTTATTGTTGAGATTTCATGGATACAGTTTGCCTGGCATATATAGCAAACTACCCATGGATGCCATAGTCCTCTGGTAGTTATGGTTTTTCTGCCCTCTCTTATATGATATTCACTGAGCCTGAGGCATCGGGGTTGTGTTGTAGATACATCATTTGGGTTGGATACCCCATTGTCAGTTGTTTTCTGTAATGCTTCTGTTTGCTACAAGAAGCTTCTTGGTGAGAGTTAAGAACTACTCTCACTGTTGGGATAAGTATTTAAAATGCAGTTAAGACTTATATTGGGTTAGGTAAGTGACAATAGTAAATTCTCCTCTAGGGTCAGTGATCTTAGCAGGAATGGGTAGCTGGCTAGATTTATGATAACAGACATAAGTTAATTCCTATTCAGTGCACATTAAGTTCAAGTAGACAGCAGTTGGTTATTCTAAAGATATGTGATTGTTGCACCCTTGGGATTATCCTGCTATGTTGGTCATTGCTGTGGTTCATATTGCTGAGCAGGACTGTTGATAACCTTTCTACCTTGGCAGGGTACATAGCACCTCCATGCGAGCCACTTCTCAGGGAGGAGACTTCCTTTTAGTTCCAGCTTAGTTACTGCCTAGTTCTGTGGCTGAAATGTATGATGTGTTCAATATTAGGTTCTTACCTTCAAGTTCTGGGAGGCAACCAAGAACAGCAACAATAGCATATATTATTTTGGGGGTCTCTTTAATTCTACTCACCAGCAGCTTGAAGGGAGTGCCCTTTGCCTGGCATTAGTGTTTCTATTAGATTGTCTGTAGCTCTTGTTGGGAGCATTATTACCCTAAATGATGTAACTTCATTCAAATTATATATGCACATGTATGTATATATATGCATTATATATATTTAAGTAAACATAAGGTAATATGTTTCTCTGTGGCCTTTACAAATCTCTTTACTGTTGTTTATCTTCCTTTCTTCTTCTGTATTGTCAGCCTTAACCCCCTCAGTTAAATCCTCCCCATTCGGCTCAAATCTTAAATTTCACTCACAAAATCAGTTTTCTACTACTTTCATAGTTGTAGTGTTTATTGAACTCTTTGACTATTACAGTCTTCATTATGATAGGTATTTTATATTACAGTGTGCTCAGATCTGTTCCTGTTGCCTAGCATTGTGTTGTATTACAGTCTTCATTATAATTGGTATTTTACATTACCGAGTGCTCAGATCTGTTTCTGTTCCTAGCATTGTGCTGCACACTCAGGGTTCTCTGTGTAAGTAGAGCTTATTTCCCCCAGACTTGACACTTCTCTCCCCCCATCTCATAAAACTTTAGCAAATATTTTTATTAATTCTTTGAGAATTTCATAGAAAATATTTGGATCATATCTACTCCTACTTTCTCTCCTACTTTTCTCAGATTCACCCTCACCTCCCTAGCCCCCAGTGTCATGTGCTTTCCTTTTTTTTAATTTCAATAAGCTCTAGAGTCCAGTCTGTGCTTTCAGTATAATTCTGGGTCTGGGCCATCCACTGGAGTATAGTAGACCTATCAGGGGACACACCATTAAAGAAAACTAACCTTCCCTCCCACATGAACCATAAACTGTCCATAGCTCCTCAGTTAGGAGGAGGCTTGTGAACCCCTTCATCATCCATGCTAGAATGCTGACTAGCTTGACACTGTGTATGTCTTGTGTAGTCACCCACAGCTGCTTTGAGTTTATGGGTACAGTCATCCTGCCATGTCCAGAGGATTGTTTCATTTCAATTTTTTTTCCAGCTTCTGTTTCTTTTTTTTTTTTTATTGGAACTTTTATTTACATTTCAGATGTTCTCCCCTTACCCCCTTTTCCCCCCTCCCTCCCAGGAACTCCCTATCCCTTCCCCCCTCCTCCTGCCTCTATGATGGTGTACCCACACCCACCCTCCCCAGTACCTCACCTCCCCACCCTCGAATACCAGCCCCCACGATGTCCAGCCTTCATGGGACCAAGGATCTCTTCTCCCACTTATATATAGCTCCCTTGCATATATAGCTGGAGCCATGGGTCCCTCCCTAAGCGCTCCCAGGCTGGTGGTTTAGACCCTGGGGGCTCTGGTTGGTTGATATTGTTGCTTTCCTCATGGTGTCACGAATCCTCTCAACTCTTTCAGTCTTCACTCTATCTTCTCTGTTGGGAACCCCATGATCAGTTTAATGGTTAGCTGTGAGCATCTGCCTCTGAATATGTCAGACTCTTGCAGACCTCTAAGGAGACAGTTATGTTAGGCTCCTGTCAGCATGCACCTCCTGACACCCACGTCAGCATCTACCTTTGGTGACTGCACATGGGATGGATACCCAGGTGGAATGGTCTGCAGACAGCCCCTCCTTCAGTTTCTGTCCTGCACTTTGCATCCATATTTGCTCCCTTGAGTATTTTGTTACTTCTTCTAAGAGGGACTGTAGCCCACCCCACCCCACTTGGTCGTCATTCTTCATGAGCTCTATGTGGTCTGTGAATTGAATCTTGGGGTTTCAGGCTTCTGGGCTAAAGTCCAATAATCAGTGAGTGAATACCATGTATGTTCTTTTGTGATTGGGTTACTTCACTCAGGATGATATTTTCTAGTTCCATCCATTTACATAATAAGAATTTATCGAATTCATTGTTTTTAATAGCTGAGTAATATTCCATTGTGTAAATGTACCACATTTTTGTATCCATTCCTCTGTTGAAGGACATCTGGGTTCTTTCCAGTTTCTGGCTATTATAAATAAAGCTGCTATGAACATAGTGGAGCATATGTCCTTGTTATGTGTTAGAGCATCTTCTGGGTACATGCCCAGGAGTGGTCCCTCCTCTTTCAGTCTTTATCTTCTCTGTTGGGAACCCCATGATCAGTTTAATGGTTAGCTGTGAGCATCTGCCTCTGAATATGTCAGACTCTTGCAGACCTCTAAGGAGACAGTTATGTTAGGCTACTACCTCAGGTAGTGATATGTCCAATTTTCTGAGGAACCGCCAGACTGTTTTCCATAGTGGTTGCACCATCTTGCAGTCCCACCAACAATGGAGGAGTGTTCCTCTTTCTCCACATCCTCGCCAGCATCTACTATCACCTGAGTTTTTGATCTTAGCCATTCTGACTGGTGTGAGGTGGAATCTCAGGGTTGTTTTGATTTGCATTTCCTGATGACTAAGGATGCTGAACATTTCTTTAGGTGCTTCTAGGCCATTCGTATTTCCTCAGTTGAGAATTCTTTGTTTAGCTCCATACCCCATTTTTTAATAGGGTTATTTGGTTGTCTAGAGCCTAATTTCTTGAGTTCTTTGTATATATTGGATATTAGTCCTCTATCAGATGTGGGATTGGTAAAGATCTTTTCCCAATCTGTTGGTTGCCGTTTTGTCCTATTGACAGTGTCCTTTGCCTTGCAGAAACTTTGCCATTTTATGTAATCCCATTTGTCAATTCTTGATCTTAGAGCACAAGCCATTGGTGTTCTTTCAGGAACTTTTCCCCTGTGCCTAGGTGTTCGAGGGTCTTCCCCACCTTCTCTTCTATTAGTTTCAGTGTGCAGCTTCTGGTTCTTAAAATTTTTCTACTACTCTCATGATGGTCCCCGAGCATTGGGAGTGGTGTGACATAGAGGTCCCATTCATGACTGAACATTCCACTACACTTACTCTATGTGAATTTCTGTGTTAACCACTGTCTACTGCACAATGAATCTATGATGAAATATGAGATGTGCACTAATCTGAAGGCAGAAAACTATGAATTTAGAGGTCATTATTATACTTTGTCCATTTGGCAGAAAAATAATAGGTTCATCCCTTGAGAATGTGACCTCCCCGTTTCTTGACCACATTTACAGTATGAGGAATAATTTTCTGCCTTTAGAGGATATCTTAAATACAAGCAGAAATAGGTTGGTTACCCACATAATGTGTGTGTCAGTATTACACCAGTGGGTATATCTTGCCACACCATCATTATTGCAGTTCTCAAGGTTCAGACCTGAGTATGACTTATTGATATGTCCCCTACTTCCCCACCTTCACCCCAGCCAGCAGCCTGCCCTATACTCTGGGAACATTTATATATATCTCTTTCTTTCTCCTTTTTGATCACTTTTCCTTTCCTTGTATATGTACATACAGATGGATGTAGGTAATTACTTTATCATTTTAATTATCTAATTTGCTCAGTCAGTAACTCAATATGATTTCTGTTTAACGGTGTATATATTGGAACAGAATTGTATAAAGATTTGAACAGATTCTAGCCTGATCTTGTTATACTCTTGATGGCCTGACTTGATACGGCTGCTTTAACTTGTTACATAGGTACTACTTTTCTACGGCTTTGAGCGTGTTTTCTCTTACAGAGTTCCATGCTTGATTAAAGAGCGTGATCTCTGTGATCTCTATTTTAGAAAACTTACACATCTTACTCTGTAGATGCTAGTGGTTAAATTTGAGCTGCTGCTTTCTGCTCTGACATAATTTTGCTTCTTATTACCTTCAGCTGCTTTTTTTCTAATTAATTGGCTACATTAAAGAAGTCTATCCTTGAATGATATGCCTAAAAATAATCTTTTCTTATAGTTATTTATATATGTTCTTTCTGTTACTCTTCCAGGAGTGCCCTTCCTTTACCCTTCAACTTGTTGTGAAAAATAGGCATGAATAATAAATTCAAATAGATACTTTCGAATTTTAAAAATGACTTAAAATTTACACGCTAGATTTATGATTAAGGAGAATTTGCTTAATATTTGTAATTGTTGTACAGGCAAGTTCTATTGGCTGCTGTGGTTCTTTGTGTATCATTGACAGTTTTCACCAATTAATAATACATTTTTTTTGTTAATCACTTCTGCTTATCTACTATAGAGATTATTAATTAGAAACTTGTGACTATATTCAGAATTAAAATGGTCATAATTTAGTTGGGAAGAAATTATTCAGACTTTGGTTTCCTCTGCTTTGAACATATTCTTTCTAATAAGTCACCTTGCTTTTTATGGTGAGAAATGTTGTAATAGTTTGAAAATTGAGGAAAATCTTTTCATGTTGACTTTTAATGATTTTTTTCAAGTATGTCAGTTTTCATGTGTATCACATATATTCTGGGTCTGTTATTTATGATGTTAGCCATATATATTCAGCCTTACTTTTGGGTTGTCCTAATAATATTTTATTAAAATTACCAAAATAAATAACTTTGCTACTGGGCCAGAGAGGTGGCTTGTTTAGGTATTTGCTGCAAAGCCTACTCACCTGAGTTTAGTCCCTGGATCCCATGGTAGGAGGAAAGAACCTACTCTGAAAAGTTGTCTTCTGCCCTATTCCCAGCATAAACAGTGGTGTATGTCCCACTATAGGTAATAATAATAAATGAAAACAATGAAAGCTAACTTTGATTTTATTCTAGATTGATAAGCATCATCATTAAATTTTTAGATTTGTGTACCTATACATGATTTATAAACTTCTTGGCTACCTTCTGATTATGTAGTTAGAATATATATATAGTTATGTGTTATTTACTCAAGTAAAATTAAAAGATCTCTGAAAACTTACAGTTGTTACATTATTACTGTTTTCTTTTTATGTAATTTCTTTAATTTATAATTTATAAGTTTATATTATTTGGTTAATAATAGACCTATAATCCAAGAACTTGGAAGGCTGAACCAGGATGGTTATTAATTCAAAGATTTGTGTGGGCTATGTCATGAGAGACTTCAATTTAAGGCAAAGCAAAGAAAATGTGACATTTTATATTCCTTTGGTCCTAATGTAATTTATTTTCAATTAAAAATTATATATATACACTTGTATATATAATATATATTTGTGTAAATGTTCTTTTTATAACATTTAATTCTGAAAGTTTCCTGTCATACGTAGGAAATTCCTTGCTGCCAGGAATAGTTTCTTGCTTTCTTTCTTTGACCAAAGCAGGTTGTGGCCATAGTTAGACGAGGACTCTTAATTAACTCAGAATTGAAGAATCATACTATTTATTGTGCTTGATCTAAAAATTTAACCTGATCTATTGTTTCTTCTTCTCTTGGTACAGCAAAAGTGGCTCCTGCACTTGCATGAACAATAAGAGTGAAAAGAGACTTGCAATGCTTTTTCCAGTTACTTTGAAGTAATAGGCAGAAAACTAGAGATTCAGTTGCAACAATTATGAAAATGGGCAGCAAACACTTCAGTACTGTGGTGTACCAGCTCTGTGTTTAGTACTTTGTAAATATTTTGTCTTAATTATTTTTCTATGTTTTGAGATTGAGAGACTGTTTCCAGTTTAGATATGCTTAAATTTGAGAAAGTAGTCTTCTGGTTGCATGGATCTGAAGCTTCTTGGAGTACACTAATTTACTCTGCTCTTTTGAAGTAGACAGACACACTGCAAAGAAACTGAAATGTGTTTACAGAAAATTGTGAAGTTAAGCATGTTGCATCCTACTCCTTAAATTCAACATGTCCTCTCAGAAAACTCTTAACTGCAGAGGACTTTGAGCATGTTTTCAAATTCACTTAATCCTATCTTAAAAATATTTATAGGATCATTAAGCCACACATATAGTATTAATTCCACTGCTTGAGAATAAGACCACCACCACCATCACAATTTAAAGCCAAATTTGAAGCAAGCCTTATTAAATACTGGCCAGGTGATGGACTCTTGCTGGTACAGGTGCTTAAAAGGACAAAACTGTATTTGCCATCAGGTTCAATTGGGGTAAGCATATATCCTGCCTGGACTTCCTGCCTTCATTCAGTCAGGGCAAGTGTACATCTTGATGTATTTCCTGCCCACTTAGCCCTCCCTTCCCTGCTGCCCACATGTGATGAAGCACATCCGGTACAGATAGGTTAACCCATCATAGGACAAACAGGAACTTAACTGCAAACAGAACCCTTAACTTATAAGATATATTTTTACTGGTTTGGTCTGATATTACCTTGAGTTGTATCCTGAGTTGAATCTTTGACTGATGGGTACTTGTTTATACTGGGATCTAATAACCATCAGCTTAACTGTACCCAGATTTCCTATCTAGTTTATCAGATTATCATCTAGTTAAGGCATTAATGATGCAAAGGCCAACAGTAATTAACAGAATCAGAAGGATCAAAGGCCCTGTGATGAGTGACATCAGAGTTACTTACTATCTAGAAGCCTGGAAATGAAAATGGGTACTAGTCATTTATTTTATCTCAGGTTCCCTTTTTGCAATGTTTCTTGAGTATAGCCAGTTTATTTCTAATGATCCCTGAGTGGTTTGTATAGAAACAAGAAGTTTCTTTTAAAGCCATACAAATACATCCTTGCTCCACATGAAGCAGGTTGAGTGACCTATCATATTGTAGAAGTATTTCAGCTAATGAATCTACCTATTAATAAACCTGGGTCTATTTGATTTTAATAGATAGCTTTCTTGGTATATCAATAGGCACAATAGGTAGCCATTTTTTCCCCTCATGTCAGGGAGTTTCTCTTTGATCTAGCATTCTAGGGTATTGAGGGATGAACTCTCTTCTGTTAACTACTTGCTGCTGAAACTAAGACATTGTTGTCAGAACCCAGGAAAACTAGAATGCTAGTCAAGGTTAGGAGGGAATTCAGGCAATGCAGCAGTCAGCAGAAGCATCTGGTTCGCTGACGCAGCTGGAGAGACAGGGTGCAATCACATGTGCTGGACTGGTGCACGTCAGCCTCAGCACATCGGGGCTTGCAGTCATTTGTAGTCCACATTCTTGGGTGGTGTCTGTCAGCCACGTGGAATCTGCTGAGACAGATGTAGACTAGGTAAAGAAGTTAAAGTTCAGGAACTTAAAGGAAGATCTTACATTTGCAACTTTCAGACCCATTGTCCTAGTAATTAAGGAAGAGGAGGAGTCCCAAGACCAGGAAAGAGGTCCCGTGCTCAGGAGTAGGCAAATGGGGAAACTTAGGCTGTACTTACCTGGAATCTCTTGTCCTAGGAGAGGTAGGTACATCAAAGTCTTAAGACTCCCTTGATTTCCTGAAGCTTACATGACTTTTTAGTTTACAAAAGAGATAAAGGCTTTAGATATATTATTGATACTGCAATGATACTAAAATTCACATTGTAGAAAAAGCAGGGGCTGGAGAGAGGCTCAGCGGTTAAGAGCACCGACTGCTCTTCCAGAGGACCTGAATTCAATTCCCAGCAACCACATAGTAGCTCACAACCATCTGTAATGAAATCTGATGACCTCTTCTGGTGTGTCTGAAGACAATGACAGTGTGCTTATATAAATAAAATAAATGATGGGTATCTATAAACCAGCTGGAGTAGACTCATGCTTTTGAGTCATATAGCAAAAGCTATGGCACTGGGTTAAAAAGCATGTACATTTTTTCCCCAGAGAGCCAGATATGCAGATTGGGCAGAGATAGTTTTAGCCCAATGAGAAGTACCTTTAAGTCTATACTTAGAAGACAACCAAAGGAAATTAAAATATTCGTTTGTGACTGATAATAGCAATCAATGTTCTACCAGTTTGTCAGAACTCTATTGATCAATGTTAAAACCCTGAACTTTTGAAATCATAGTATAACAATAGCATAGAAGGGGAAAGAAATCCGAAACATTTTCCATTTTTAGCATATCCTAGATCATGACCCTCAGACTTCAAGCTTGCAAGCTCAAGTTATCCTCAGACCTTTATGCATTTTAGAACAATGTCTGAGATCCTTAGAAGTTGCATAGACTTTAAACCTTTTTCTTTCCACCTAATCATTTAACAGAGACATGGATAGTTATTACTCAGAATAGTCAAGAGACCCAGTAGATCTAGAATAAAACAAGGCCTGGTTTTTACATAAGAAATGAACTAAAAGGTGGCTGTGGCCTTGGGACAAACCTGGTTGCCTGCTACTGTCAAGCTGACCAAGCTACTAGTTAACGACATCAGAGATCTGAGAAGGATAATTTATATCGGAAAGTATGAATCAAATAGCCTGTGTAATAGAGATTTACCCATTACCTAGATGATCATCCCAGGCTCCTGTGGTCTACCTCTTGGTTTGAGGCAGAAGTCCTAGAGCAGCATCAGTCTTTAGCCACCAGGTACAGAGGACCTGAGAGACTTTCCCTGTGGAGGAAGAACTTGGGAGACTGACCCTATTTTGTCTAGGCAAAGTGGGGCAATCAATTCTTCATTGTTCTACTTGTCTAGAGTTTGGGCAGGGTTCTTTAAGTGGATGAGATATTGGTGCAGCTAGGCCCAGTGTTTAGCATTATCACAGTTGGTGTGGAGTCATCGTTGTCATGTCCCATCATCTTCTTGGAGAACTTGGGGTAACTTCTAGAAGTTGTAGTCTCTGTTTGTCATATAAGCTTTTTTCATTTAACATTTTAAATGCCACATTCAGCAGATCTCTGAGAAGTTTGAAGACCATTATATATAAAGTATATCTGAGCTAAACAAACTTTCTTGTTTTAGTTATTTACTTTAGGCTTAACCTTGAAACACATACAGGAGGCTAAATAAAGCTTTTTTTCTGTAATTCTAAATAGTATTTATCATGACGATTTGTATGGTTTTGAACACATTAAAGAATTTGATCATTTATAACATGATTGATCATTAACTTCCATGTCTCATCCTTAATAGTTTACAGTAAGTTTGTAGCTTTTATAAGATTAGAAATGTATAACTTTATCCCTGTTATTTTTAGCCTTAAAAAATATAACAATTTCTGAATTGAAGCATTTTAGTATCAAAACAAAACTTTTAAGTCCACAGAGAGACTAGGAACTGTCCTGATCATTTTATAGAACACCATTACAGAATATAACAGTTTCTTATATGACTCAGTTTATCAAAATAGCTAAAGCTTAACAAAATTTGCAAATACAAGGAAACCAGACATATATTCTTAAGCTTGAATATACCTTAGGTAAAGAGAGGCATCCTCTAGGTCAGTGGTTCTTAACCTTCATAGTGTTGCAGATCTTCAGTATAGTTCCCTATGATGTGGGGATCCCTAATCATAAAATCATTCTCATCGTTATTCACAGTTTCAGTTTTGCCACTGTTATGAATTGCAGTGTAAATGTCTGACAAGTACACTAGGCTCCCCCAGTGAAAGGGTCTTGTGATTCCCGAAGGGTCACAACCCATAGATTGAGAACAGCTGCTCCAAGCCCTCTGCCAGACTTATGTCATTGTCTTGCTGTATCATAAGATAGGAATTTGGCAGCCTCTGGTGTTTTAGTGTTTGGTGCTCATAGCTGTGGCCCTAAATCTTCAGCATGTTATTTATCAAGTTTTCATATGGTCATAATTCCAAGCAGAGAGGGGCTACCCAGAACCCTCTCTGACTGGTGATCTGAATTCTTGCTTAGGCTGCGAGGCTAAGCACTGCAAGGGAATATAAATAAAAGTTAAAAATATCTATCTGGGTTCCCTGAGGGACAAGCCTGACTGCATAGGGGTTGATATTAAAAGTATCCCCTCTCCAGAAAAAAGACATCAGGATGGGTATGGCCCTCATGCCTCACTGGACAACGACAGGAGGACCGGAGCCATTACAAGGTCCCCTTCAATTATTGGAGGTCAGACCTCTATACCTGCCTTAGCAAGAATAGAATCGCCAATGCCCTTCTATACTTAGAGAAGGGAGGAGATGTCAGGAGCAGCCCTGCATATACACTAAAGGCCTAAAATCAGCCATAGGCCTAAAATCAGCAATAGGCCTGACATACATGCATGCTAACACAAAGTCTTGGGTCTCTGTGGAAAAACACTGAAACAGAAGGCTATAAGCTATTGTAAACAGGCAGCTTCTGTGGAAATTTACCAGACCGAGTAGTCATAGGTCTTATAAATAGGCAGCCTTGGTGGACAGAACCAACTTAGATAAGGACAAGTGAATCATAGGCAGAGTCATAGTGACCTGTCCCTGAACCTACACCCAGCTGATACCCTGTTCTGAAAGGTATCTGTACTCCCTCTGAACACCTATGCTCTGGTATCATTCCCTTCCCCACATCCTGCCTTTTTGTGTTTATAACCTCTGTGTAAATAAGTAAATTATGATGTGATTTAAATAACTAAATAAATTAAAAAATTTTGTTTTTAATAGCTGAATAATATTCCATTGTGTAAATGTACCACATTTTTTTTATCCATTCCTCTGTTGAAGGACATCTGGGTTCTTTCCAGCTTCTGGCTATTATAAATAAAGCTGCTATGAACATAAAAAAAAAAGAAAAAAAATGGTCATAATAAAACATCTTATAAATTTAAAAATCTCATAGCCTTATAAATTTAAATACTTTTAAAGGCTCTTCTCTAAAAATATCTATTTTTTTAAATTTAAATTTTCTGTAAAACTTGAAAATTTCCTTTTAAATATGTTTAAAATCTCTCAACTGAGTGCTCTTGCAGTATCAAAAATAAAATAACTTTTTACTTCAAGAAGGAGAAAGTAGGGCACACCTACAATTTTTATAGGGCAAAACCAAGTGCTCAACAGTGCAAACAATTCAGTGCTCAATATCTGGAAATCATTTCTAATCCTCTAGGGCTTAGGTTACTTGTCTGGCCACACCCTGGGCAGACACAATCTGTCTTCGTGGTCCCAGCCAGCTCCATTTCATTACAGCTGGTATTTCTGATGATTATCACATTGCAACAGCATCTCCAAAACTGCTAGGGTACCCCATTGGAACTCCAGTGGCTCTGTTTAGGAACTCCAGGCCTGCCACACACTGGCAACCCTTAGCTGTCCTCCATGATCCCTTCATATATTTAAAACCTGTATCACCCAGGTGGCTTCCATGTTACAAAGTTTGGTTGCCAGTGTAAGGTACATTCTTGTGTATGCTTGCATGGAGGTGCAGTTTTAATAGTTTATAAACAACCATTGAATTTAAATCTTATCTTTTATAAACTTTATTTTTATAACAAGAATTATTGTACAAAAATCTCTCCTAATTCTACATATCTTGGTGTACTGTTGTTGCCTCCTTGGTTGGCCCATTCTACATGGTCTTAGTCAGGGTTTCTATTCCTGCACAAAATATAATGACCAAGAAGCAAGTTGGTGAGGAAAAGGTTTATTCAGCTTACAATTCCACATTACTATTCATCACCAAAGGAATTCAGGACTGGAACTCAAGCAGGTCAGGAAGCAGGAGCTGATGCAGAGGCCATGGAGTATTGTTACTTCTTGGCTTGCTTCCCCTGGCTTGCTCAGCTTGCTTTCTTATTGAACCCAAGACTACCTGACCAGGGATGTCACCACCCGCAATAGGCCTTCCCACCCTTGATCACTAATTTAGAAAATGCCTTACAGCTGGATCTCATGGAGGCATTTCCTCAAGGGAGGCTCCTTTCCCTGTGATAACTCCAGCTTGTGTCAATCAAGGTGACACACAAAACCAGCCAGTATGCACATGCTCACCTTAAATCAAGATGGTGCCTTCTAAAGCAGACCCTTAACCCTGGAGTTCCAGAGTGAAGGTCCAGCTTTAGAATTTGGTGGTCTGAATTTTGCTGGGGCCTCCATAAAATGTTAATCCCACTAGTTGAGAATAAGACTACAACCTCAACTTAAAGCCAGATTTGAAGGAAGCTTTAAATATTGGCCAGGTGGATGGACTACAGTCAGGTTCTTTTCTGAGTTTTCAGAAACTGGAAACAGATTTCCTTCAAGGAGCTTTTTCTTTTTTCTTTTTTTCTGATTTGGTTTCATATTAGTCAAAAGATGAAATGCTCTTCTGATGAGTTACAATCCCCAAACTTGGGCATTTGCATGTTTTGAGGGAAATTACCTGATTCCTCACCTTTCTCTTTTTCTCCAAGTTATTGCATGTTTATGAACTATTCTACAAATGCAACAGAAACAAAGCTTTACTAATTAAGACATAGCTGCAGCACTTAAAACAGGTATCAGGAGAAAAGAAGAGACTTAGCATGAATTTAATGTCTGAACAGGTGTTTTCATGGAAACATTATAGAGTGTTCCTCTCTCTCTTTCTCTCTCTCTCTCTCTCTCTCTCTCTCTCTCTCTCTCTCTCTCACATACATACACACACATACTCTAACACATAGTCATACCCACACACTCACGCATATACTCACACACAGTCATACACACAACACACACACACACACACACACACGGATGAACTAAATAGAAAGGTGTTGGGGGCCATGTAAGAACAAAACAGCTTTAGAACTCATGGAATGCAGCTGACCAGTTACCACAACCACAATGGGTGTGTCTTGGAGAGGCTGAGCCCCAAGTACTATGTGTCCTGAGGACTTCATACTGTTGTGGAGTTTTGCTCTGCTTGGTACCTTTACTAAGCACCTGCCTCTCTCATAATGCATGAGTTGTATGGAAACTCTAAGGAGATTTTTAGCCACCCACTGGTCAGTGTCATTGGCATTTACAGAAATAGTGCATGATTTGTTTTCAAGCATTGCTGCTGGCACAGGTAATGGTTCAATCACCACCCTTGGGGGCAATTTAGAAATGTAGATCGTTAGCAATAACCACCACCCTTAGAAAGAATTTAGAGGTATATATTGTAGTAAAGTTAGTTTACGATGTTTTTGCTAGTGGCTCTGATGTAGAAAATCATGAGGAACAAATTGGAAAGACTTTTGATTGTTGAGCAAGGGATGTTTTTAATGTCATAGAACAAGAACAGTGGTGGCCTGCCTAGTGCTATCTGCAATACTACTTCTCACTAAAGCTGACCTGGTGATCAAGGTGCTGATTAATTTCTTGTACCCATTTTTGCCCACAGTTTCTTGATATGATTTAATAAAAAAAATTGTTAATGAGTAATTGTGAGAATTTAAAGTAGAAATGATTATTTTTTACATAAAAGTTTAGACTATAAGATCACTTTTTAAGATAAATAATAAAACAATGATTCTTTCTTTGTAACCATAAATTTTAGGCTGTCAATAAGAGAAGCTGGCTGAGAAAATTATCTTGTTTCTAACACTTTGTTAATCTATAACAAGTTGCTTAGTTACGAGTGTATATGGGTTCTTGGGAATAATTTGTCTTATTTTAAAATCATAACACATAAAACATTGATCCTGTAAGGATATTGGGAACATGTTTTGTGTTATGTATACTCATTGTAATTGTTCACTAGATAAAAAATATAATGTAATCACATTGTAATTTTTATACATCTTGAAAAACTTTTCTGGCATATATAAGCTGTGGGAGAAAAAATAAAGTTGTTGAGAGTTTTGCTTCATCCATCAAATGTGTTTTTGTGTATGTATATAAAGTGGTTGGAGCCAACAAATGTGTGTGGTATGTGTGTGTGTGTGTGTGTGTGCACAAGCGTGTTTCTCACTGGCCCCAGAGATTCAAACTTTGTTTCCTCAGAGAAAAGTCTACTGAGTGATCAATTACTGACTCTATGTCTGGTCTGTTTTCCCTTGATGTCAAAGCTGGACTTTGACAGAAAGGACTAGCCAGTTTTCAGGGGTGAAATTTAGCAAAGGAAGTAGAATTATCCTATCTCCTACCTCCCCGTATTTCGTAAGGTTTGGAAACAGAAAAGGCAGTTGACTGTCTCTACATCAATTTATTCTTTGTGTGTGTGTGTATATTTTATTTATTTACTTTTCAGATGTTATCCCCTTTCCCCATTTCCCACCCCCCGAGAAGCCCCCATCCTATTCCCCCTCCTCCTGCTTCTATGATGGTATGCCCCCACCCACCCATTCACACCTCCCCACTCTTGAATTCCCCCAGACTGGGGCATCCAGCCTTCTTGGGACCAACTCATTCTTGCATCCCATACCAGTGCCCTAATGTTTTGTATTACCAGTGTTCATTTTAAAAATCAAGATAACTAATATCTGCATAGTCCTTTCTTTTTGCCAATTATAGGGATGAAATTTGCTTGTAGTTTCTTGATTATTCCTCACAACTCATAATTAAAACAGGCAGTATGATTTTCTTGATTTTAGAGAAAGAAAACCAAAGCACAGAGGGATTAAGTGATACTTGACCATGACCACAGCTACTAAGTTATGAAACTGATTTCTTCCAGAAAGCTTGTTTTTAGGTTCCACATATCATCATGATATATCAAATATAATGTCCTTTACTATATTCTCTACAGAGGTTTGTATGTTTATTCAAGGCCACTGATTAAAAATGCATAATTTGTTAAAATTAATTTAATTACTATAATTAAAGTATTTTATTGATAAATACTAAGACTCTAGAAGTGAAGTTCCTGGATCAAATATATTTGGACTATATTCACTTTCATTCTTATTTCTCTAACTTCTAGATCCGCCACTTTTTCTTCCCTGCAATTTTTTTGTTCTTTCTTTTAAAAATAAACCATCAAGTTTAATCTGTTCCACCCACATCCTTCTGAGTGTGGGACCATCTACTGTAGTATGCTCAGTCTACCAGGGCCACACTTTTAAGGGATAACGACGTTTTTCAAGGTAATTTTTAAAGGTACTTGTTTATTTCTAGTTGTATTGACTTTTCTTCCCTTTTTTATTCATGGAGGAGAGTTTAAACATTTACATAGTGTTATTATTTTATAATATTTATATCCACTTATCTATAGTAAATTGAACCTAAAAAGAGGGAACAGTTAGCACAGTATGAAGATAACCCCTAATAACCCCTAGTCTGTGTTTCAAGAGAAAGTCAAAACTCTTTAGGCTGTATAGGTGGGATAAGGGTCTCTATTCTTTTCTGTCATGTTCTTTCACTTGCTGGCATGTTTGCTGTGTGTTTTGTGGCCTTTGGTCCTTTATATTTTTCATTCTTTTTTCTCTGTGTTTGTCTTTTATTTATCTAGGAGTTTTTCCTTAACCTTATACAGTAGTTTATCTCCCTTTGCTTTATTTCCTTCCAGCGGGTCAGTCAGTAAGTATTTGTAAAGTCATGGTTGTAGATTTTTTGACCAAGAAGATAGGTCTGGTATACATTTTGGGGTTACTTAATTATTAATTTCATTGTTCTTGTACAACAAAGGAAATTAGACTTTTTGGATCCTGTCATTTTGATCTGTGGCCTAGACATTAGTGTTTGATGTGCATGTTGCTTTAAATGGCTTTGCTTTTTTGGTTTTGGCTCTGGCTGCTAGCATTTAATAGAAATTGTCATTTGACATACATACTGGTATCTTCTAAATGCCAAGTACAACCTCTTCTATAAAACATACTATGGACTCTAATATCAAGAATTGACAAATGGGACTTCATAAAATTGCAAAGTTTCTGTAAGGCAAAGGAAACAACTGTCAATAGGACAAAACGGCAACCAACAGATTGGGAAAAGATCTTTACCAATCCCACATCCGATAGAGGATTAATATCCAGTATATACAAAGAACTCAAGAAATTAGGCTCTAGACAACCAAATAACCCTATTAAAAAAATGGGGTATGGAGCTAAACAAAGAATTCTCAACTGAGGAAATGCGAATGGCAAAGAAGCACCTAAAGAAATGTTCAGCATCCTTAGTCATCAAGGAAATGCAAATCAAAACAACCCTGTGATTCCACCTCACACCAGTCAGAATGGCTAAGATCAAAAACTCAGGTGATAGTAGATGCTGGCGAGGATGTGGAGAAAGAGGAACACTCCTCCATTGTTGGTGGGATTGCAAGATGGTGCAACCACTATGGAAAACAGTCTGGCGGTTCCTCAGAAAATTGGACATATCACTACCTGAGGACCCAGCTATACCACTCCTGGGCATATACCCAGAAGATGCTCTAACATAGAACAAGGACATATGCTCCACTATGTTCATAGCAGCTTTATTTATAATAGCCAGAAACTGGAAAGAACCCAGGTACCCTTCAACAGAGGAATGGATACAAAAAATGTGGTACATTTACACAATGGAATATTACTCAGCTATTAAAAACAATGAATTCGATAAATTCTTATTATGTAAATGGATGGAACTAGAAAATATCATCCTGAGTGAAGTAACCCAATCACAAAAGAACATACATGGTATTCACTCACTGATTATTGGACTTTAGCCCAGAAGCTTGAAATACCCAAGATTCAACTCACAGACCACATAGAGCTCATGAAGAATGACGACCAAATGGGGGCGGAGGGCTTCAGTCCTTCTTAGAAGGAGTAACAAAATACTCAAGGGAGTAAATATGGAGACAAAGTACAGGACAGAAACTGAAGGAGGGGCTGTCTGCAGACCATTCCACCTGGGTATCCATCCCATGTGCAGTCACCAAAGGTAGATGCTGATGTGGGTGTCAGGAGGTGCATGCTGACAGGAGCCTAACATAACTGTCTCCTTAGAGGTCTGCAAGAGTCTGACATATTCAGAGGCAGATGCTCACAGCTAACCATTAAACTGATCATGGGGTTCCCAACAGAGAAGATAGAGTGAAGACTGAAAGAGTTGAGAGGATTCGTGACACCATGAGGAAAGCAACAATATCAACCATCCAGAGCCCCCAGGGTCTAAACCACCAGCCTGGGAGTGCTTAGGGAGGGACCCATGGCTCCAGCTATATATGCAAGGGAGCTATATATAAGTGGGAGGAGAGATCCTTGGTCCCATGAAGGCTGGACATCGTGGGGGGGTATTTGAGGGTGGGGAGGTGAGGTACGGGGGAGGGTGGTGTGGGGTATACCATCATAGAGGCAAGAGGAGGGTGGAAGGGATAGGGAGTTCCTGGGAGGGAGGGGGGAAAAGGGGTAAGGGGAAAACATCTGAAATGTAAATAAAATTTCCAATAAAAAAATTAAAAAAAAAAAACATACTATGGAAAACTGTAGGGAGAAGGAATATTTAACCCTGTATTTCAGCAAAGGTTGAACTCTTATCTTTCTGTCAGTCATTTTCAGGATACAATGACTTAACAAATGACTTGAGCAAATTACTTAACCCTTCTGTGCTACAGTTTTGTCATTTGCAGAGTGGACAAACTCTTTAAATGATAGAGATGATTAAATGAGTGAATATCTATAAAACAAACTTTATAAGGTATATAATAGTGCCTGGAGTAAGATTGCGTTTTAAAAAGAAGATATACAGTAGAAGCCTGTTCCCTTTTGTGATGGCTAATCCCTCTTGTCATCTTAACAAACTTGGGAAGAAAGAAGCTCAACTGAAGAATTTATCTACTTTAGATGTGCCTGTGGGCATTTCTTTGGTGAGGGAGCATTTTTTAAATTGTTAGTTGATGTTGCAGGACCAAGGTCACTGTGGGTGGTACCATACGTAGAGATGTGGGCCTGGGCTGTCTAAGAGAGGCCACTGAATAGAAGCCTGGGAGTGAACCAGCAAGCATGTTTTACCATGGTCTGTGCTTCCTACTGCCAGGTTATGATATGGAAGTATAGGATGAAGTACACCCTTTTCTTCCCAGCTTGCATTTGATCATACATAGTGTTTATCACAGCAACAGAAAAGCAAACTAAGACCCGTCTTGGAAATTCTTTTTTTTTTTCCTTTCAAATATTTAATTTTTAACTCACTGCCACTTATTTCTCAGGAATTAGTGATGGAAAGTAACTGGAGATTGTTAGAATGAAACTACATTGATGTTATCTGTGATAATTTTACGACTAACTAGTAAGGATTTATAATGATATATTTTAATATATATGGCAATAGAGACTATTTAAATTGTAAGAATCTCTCTCAATCATTATCCATACTTTTATAAAACGTTTTATTGATTTTTTGTGAATTTCACACCATGCACCCCAATCCCAATCACCTCTACATCCCTTTGTATTTGCCCCGACCCTTGCAACCTCTCACAAAATAAAAAATAAAAATGAAGATAAAACAGAACAGAGATTTTCATCATGGAAACTGTAATGTGTCACAGTGCAGCCCACAGTATATCCTTTTGTCCACAGTTCTTTACTTGCAAATGTTCATTGCAGTACGTTATTGGTCTGGTTTGGGCGCCTCTGGCTTCTGCTACATCATCAATATTGGATACTCTTTCAGACTCCTCTGCAACCTGGGATGCAGGTTTGTTGGGAGAATAACCTGGAGACACTGTTCTTGTTGATTGTGTAACCTGGAAAAGCTGGTCTTGTTGGGGATTAGCCTAGAGACTGGAGATAGGCTCAGGTTTTGTTGGGGAGCAACTTGTAAATGCTAAGTGCCAGCCTGTTAGTTTACCTGAGTTCAAACTTAGATCAGGTTCTCTAAAATGGGAGTCTGAATTTAAAAGATTTGCATCTCAGAGAAGAGAGAGAAATATAGTCCTGTTGGAGTGAGACTCATAACCTGTCATTTGGGTTTTGTTCATGTTTGTTTGGAATGTGGGTATCCCAAGGGTTTTTTTCCCTAGATTTTCTTACATGTGGACACATGATGGATGAACTATTTGTAGGGAGGAATGACACCCAAAACCTCTCACTCTGCCATCTGCTGATACCAATCGAGCTTTAAACTATTGTCTTTGAATCTCCGTCCGTACAGTCTTATCTGCAGATATTTTTAAAAACTTTTTATTGGCTCTTTGTGAATTTCACATCATGCACCCAAATCCCACTCATCCCTTCCTCCCCTGTACCTGTCTTCTACCCATGTAAACTCCCCTGAAGTAGAAAAAAAAATATCATTGTGGAAGGTAGAATGTGTCACAGTCTGTCCCACAGTATACCCTTTTTGTTCACACCCTTTGTTTGCAAATGCTCATTACAATGAATCATTGGTCTAATACTAGGCATCTACCTTCTGCTATTATATCAATACTGGAACCTCACTGGGTGGGACTTGGATATCCTGTTCTTGGCCTGTGTCATGGAGATCTGGGATCTGGGCCTAAGAGGTATCTGAGCTGGTGAGCCCATCAGCTCTCCTGGTCTCATGCCCTCAGGGTTAGCTGATCAGCAACACCCCCCACTTTCATCCCCACAACCCAGCAACTAGGGCCAGTTTTACCCTTCTTACTGCCTAGCAGACAAGAGGCCCCCTTAGGGCCAGCTCATCTGCCAGAGCCAGCTCTACTATGCTTGCCCAGGCAAGATTCAAGAAACCTGGTTTTCTGAGTACTACAGTAGGTAAGGGCCAGAGACAGCTCTCCTACCTGTTGGGTAGGGCATCTCTCCCTTGCCCATGCTGCTGCATGACAGATAAGTTGAGGGGCCAGCTCTCACAGTCTCACACCATCAAGATCAGTTTTACTCTGCTGCCCAGGTAGGGTACAGGGCCTGCTCTCCTGAGTGCTGCAACAGGTAAGTGGCAGAGACAGTGCTGCTGCTCTCATGGCCCCAGGGCCAGCTGAGCCCTGGTAAGGGTTGAGCTGGTTCTGCACAGCCCCCAGACATTATTATGCCCCTGGGTGGCAACCCAGACCAAAGACATCCTCCTGGCCTTTGATAGTAACAGACCTCTGCTACTGCAGGGCCATCGACCCAGACCATGGTTGCAAATGGCATCATTGGCTACTCACATCACTATCCTTGAGTCTCCAGTTCTGCCTCTCTTCATTGTGCCCACATCCTTCTGTTTCTCTTTTTCTTCCAATTCTCCACCACTTACTTGCTCTTCTTAGAGGCACGCAGAGTCTCTGAGTGTCTAGGGTTATTATCAGGAGTGGTCTCAGGAGTGCTATGCCCTCCCTATTCATGCATTATGGCTCCAGACAGGAGCTGTAATGTCATGGGGCATGGTCTGCCCTGCATGAAAATTTTATCTGGGCACTAGTTGCTTGCTTTTGGTAGATACATAGCCATGTCTTTTGTTTTATGATTTGAAAGTACTTATATCTTATATACTGTGTATTTTTCTTTTTCTGTAGAGAGTGATAATGAACTCTCAAGTGGAACAGGTGATGTGTCAAAAGACTGTCCTGAGAAGATCCTCTATTCTTGGGAGAATTATTAGGAAGATGGTAAGAATTATTTTTATTAAAATATTTACCTGTATATACTTAGTGTTGATTTTTATACCAATTAAAAATCTGTCAGTAATTCTTGCTTAGGCTGTGAGGCTAAGCACTGCAAGGGAATATAAATAAAAGTTAAAAAAAAAAAAATCTGTCAGTAAAGAAAATTTAAAACTGTAATATTAATAGCTGTCTTAATATCCTTTAAATTAATTAATATCCTTTTAAAGTTATTTATTTATTAATAAATTCATTAATTTATTTATCAGTGTGTTTGTATGCTTGAGTGTGTGTATGTATGTTACAGTGCTGTGTATGTATGTATGTGTTAACAGGACAACTTTGTGGATCCCATCCTCTTCTTCCACCTTCATATATGTTTCAGGTGTCAAACTCAGGTCTCCAGGCTTGCACAGAAAGGGCCTTTACTAGCCGAATACACAGGCCCTTGATATACTGAAAGACATAAAAATTAAAATGGGATTTCTAGATGCCCTTTATATTTGTCTGTCTAGATCTTAAGTTCCTTTCAAAAGTTATTTTTCATAACCCAAGTTTGAAGGCCCAGGTGAAATGAACAAATTCCTAGAAAGATCTGAAGTGCCAAAGTTACTCGAAATGGAATAACCTTTATTATGGTCTGGTATCTTTCAATTCATTTCTTTATTTTTTATTTCCTTCCTTCCTTCCTTCTTCCTTCCTTCCTTCCTTCCTTCCTTCCTTCCTTCCTTCCTTCCTTCTTTCTTTCTTTCTTTCTTTTGGTTTTTTTAAGACAGGGTTTCTCTGTGTAGTCCTGGCTGTCCTGGAACTCACTCTGTAGACCAGGCTGGCCTCGAACTCAGAAATCCGCCTGCCTCTGCCTCCCAAGTGCTGGGATTAAAGGCGTGCGCCACCACCGCCCGGCTTGGTAGAATTTTCTAATTCTCTTTCCTCTGCCTCCCAAGTGCTACGTATAGATGTGCCAGCATAAGGGCATTACAGATGTGCCAACATAAGGAGTTTATGCAGTGCTGGACCTTATGCGCTCTAGGCAGGTATTCTCTCAACTGAGCTAAATATCTAACTCTGCTTCAAAATTTTTTCTTTTTTTTTTTTTTTTTAACCCTGGGAGGCTGCCCTACCCCAAGACTGGTAGAGCTTTAAGCAGAGACTTAGCTGGGTTTTAACAGCAGGAAGGTGGCCTGAGGTGATGTGGTAGGTTGCCCACTTGGTGGTGTAGAGTAAGCACAAAGCCTCCCTCCTCTGACTGCATTGCCTTCTTTCTGACTGGACTTCTTTCACGCTGTTTCATCTCAGAATCATGGCCAGTGAGAACCAGGGTCACACTTTACCTCCGTGTAGTTGAATTGGGACCACGCTGAGAAAATGAGCAAAGGGAGTTTGTTTTTCCTTGCTTCCATCTAGAATTCCTAAGGGACCAGGGCAATGGGCTTTCTGTATAGCTTTATGTTAGTACAAGGATATGGGGGTCTACATTTGTGAATGAGTATGAAAGCAGGTGTGTGTTCATGTTTGTGATGTATATTTACTTGTGTGAGTGTGATTTTTTTTGAAAATGTTGGACTAGCGGTTCTCAACCAGTGGGTCTTGACCCCTTTATCAGCTATTTTGCATATCAGATCAAAATTTTTTCTTAACAAAGAAATTCTGAAACCTAATTAGAAAATTCTACCAAAAAAAAAAAAAAAAGAAAATTCTACCAAATAGTTATAAAAGGTGAACTGTTAAGTTTTATGCAGTCTTTCTCAGAATATAGAAGGTAATTGTTTTGAATTAATTTTATGATACTAGCATACACTGATCACAAAACCAAATTAAAATATTATGACAAACCACTGTCATGTATGTCTTATAAACATAAGCTTAAAAGTCCCCAACAATAGTAAGAATGTGTCAAAATCAGTGATTTATAAGAAAAAGGCAAATAAAGCATAACTAAATGTGGTTTATTCTGAGAAATCACATATGCATCAGCATTTGAAAATAAATTAGTAAGTTGCCATATTATCACTTGAAGAAAATAATGTAATTATTTCAATAGATGCATTTAAAAGCCTTTAAAAATCTTCATCACTCCTTAATGATATGACTCAGATCTGTAATAGGCACTATTACAAAAATCTCTAGCTATTATTGTTTTGGTTTTTTTTTGTTTATTTGTTTGTTTGATTGATTGATTTTGCTTTTCTGTAGCCCTGGCTGTCCTGAAACTCATTCTGTAGACCAGTTGTCCTCAAACTCAGAGATCTACCAGGCTCTGTCTCCAGAATGCTGGAATTAAAAGAGCAAGCTACCACCATGAGGCAGCACTGTTGTCTTTAAAATCAAAAATCTTAAGACTCAACAATGTAAACATATTCACTCTGAGCATTCTCATTTACTTCATATAATATTGGGGAGCTTTTAAAAATATTATATTTTTTGAAACAATTTTTAACTTTAAATATATTTTGATTATAGTCTTTCCCTCCCCCAACTCCTTCCAGGTCCTCTACCCATCTCTACCTACACAACTTTAAGTTCTTTCTCAGAAAACAAACAAAAACCTAATACAACAAAAAAACAAGAAAACAAAATAAAACTCCACCCAAAAGGAAAAACAAAACACTGTGCTCTAACCAAATAAAAGCACAGACAAAAGTCTGTGGAGTCCTTTATATGTTTGTCACCTACTTATGAATGTGAGGCCTGTCCTGCAGTGAGTGAGATATGCAGTGTCACTCCACTAGAGAAAACTGGTTTTTTCTTCAGCCAGTAGGTATAAGTGATGGTTCAGTTGTTAACCTTTATCCTAATGTCTAGGTTTTCATTCGTTAATTCATTTAAAAAATAGAACAAAATAAAATAAAACAAGAACTATCAGATCGAAGTTGGACAAGACAAACTAACAGAAGGAGAAGAGCCCAAGAGAAGGCACAAGAATCAGAGACCCACTGATTCTCATGCTCAGGGATCCCTTGAAAACCATTGAACTGGAAGCCGTACTATAAATGCAGACCTGTACATGCTGCTTCGGGCTCTGTGAGGTCATAGGAACTTTGTTTTCTTGGTGTCTTTGATCATCTTGTCCTATATTCTTTTGCCCTCTTCTCTGCAGGGTTCTTTGAGCTATGGGTGGTGGGGATGAGGAGGGGTTGGTTGAGTGGGTGGGGAGGGTAATTGATGGAGACATCCCACTTAGGGCTGATTTTTCCAAGGTTTCTCTCTCTCTCTCTGGCTGTGGGTCTCTGATGATGGCTGAGCAAAGCACTGATCTATGAGTGTAACAGAATATCAGTAGGAGTCATTTTTCACTATATTCTTTCAGTCTGTCTATCTATCTATCTATCTATCTATCTATCTATCTATCTATCTATCTATCTATCTATCTATCTATGTCAGTATCCATCCATCCATTTTTTTTTTTAGAACAGTATTATTTGGTTTTACTCTATATCCTTGGGCTATCTAGTCTCAAGGTTTTGGCCACTCAAGCCATGTTAGATATGCTCTCATTTTCATGAGTGGACTGTAAGCTGAATTGGTTATTGGTTGATTATATATCATATATCATATAGTTAAAGAAAAAAGATAATAAAAGAAAAGGCAAACTAGACTTGAAGCTTAAAAATGGTATCTGATTTTCAGAGACCCAACTTTTCATTTTTTAAAATCAAAAGGTTTGTATAAAACAAGCAGAAAAACCTAGCTTTTGTTTTACATACCTTTTTCTCTTTTTTTAAGACATCAAGTCTCACTATATATTTTGGCTGTCCTGGAACTTGCCCTATAGACCAAACTGGCCTAGAACCCACAGAGATCTGCCTGTCTCTGCCTCTTGAGTACTGGCATTAAAGCTGTGTGCCACCGCTTCTGGCCTCATTTACAATCTTACAGAATACAAAGTCAATATGTGAACATCAATTCTACTTAAATATACTAGCAGTGAAAAATTAGAGATGGAAAACATAAAAAAATACAAAGTATGAGCAAAAAGAGCCATGAAATAATTATGTAGAATTCTAGCAAAATGCTGTCTCTGTGCTGGAACACTAGAAAACAGCAATGAAAGAATGCACAGGAGACTGAGATAACTGTATAGTGTGCTATCATCATGGAATTGAAGAGTCGGTATTACTGAGTTTTCAGCTGTTTCCTAAGTAACTTATATTCTTGGCAAAACCTCAGTAAAATCCCCAACAGAATATTTTGTAGATACAAAGCTCATACCAAAGCTCATGTAGTAAACATGGATTATAACATCCAAAATAATTTTGAGAATAAGGAATTAAGTAGGAAGACACAGTACCTGATTATAGGGTTTGCTGCATTAACTGTGAAGACTTGCAGTGTAAAGATAGACATAGAGTACCCTGGCAGAGAATGAAGAACTAAGAAATAAAGGAAAAGGCTCTAAACAGTTTGCAGATAAGACATACGTGGCCAAGTTAGTGAGGATATTGGGCGTAGCCATCAGAGAAATGAAAATAAAAAGTACATATTGAGTATTGATTAAAAGCATCAACCCATGAAATATTCCTTTTGCAAGTTCTTGTTGCTTCAGCTCCATGAACACCTTATGTGTCTGTAGTTTTCATGTTTGTCTTGGCCCTGACTTCCCTGGCTGTTTTCTAATGCCATAGCAGTGGTCTCATTTACCCAGTGTCCTTCTTCATGAACTCAGCTTTTCTTAGGACCTCCAGTGGACACTGACAATTCAGAGATGGCATGTGTGGTAGCTTTACTCTCAAGCTTTGTCATGTTACAAAGGCAAACAGACAATTGTACTATAATTGATAAATGCATATTACATTTGAATAAACATATATTAGAAAAAAATGCCAATAAGTAATCATATCCCCACTCATCTAGCTTTAGTCATAACTGAAATAAAGAAAACCACAGATTCCTTTAAGATGATATTGATAGTATTTTAAATATTTGCTTTCATATATTTATTGGTAGTGCTGATTAAATTCAGGTCTTTAAACATGATAGTCAATCAGTATCCCCCTTGAGTATTTCCCTCATCTTCAAAAACAATTTTAAAAATCAAAATAGGATTTATGTTTGTCTTGAACTCTTGGTCTGCCTGTTTTTGCTGCCCCAAGCGCTGGGACTACAGGTGGGCATCACTATACACGGTGATGCTTCTAATTTTCTTTGCTTTTTATTTTTTTATTGGATATTTTTATTTATTTACAATACAGATGTCATCCCCTTTTCCCATTTCCCCTCCCTAGGACTCTCTATCCTATACCCCCTCTTTCTTTATGCTTTTATACCATTTTGATTACATGCATGTATTAATGTCAGTTCTAGGTTGAGGGTCTAGCAATACAATAGATGCAAATAGTCAAGGAACAAGCAAGACAATAAACACAAATAGTCAAAGAAAAAGCAAGGCATTAAATCTGATTACGTGAACACTGATCGATGTTTCTACAGGCTTATCAGGATGACCAAAGTACCTGAGCCTACTTCCTTGTTCTAGTCCAAGGTCATTTTCATGTCTGAAGCCTACTTCCTTGTTCTAGCCTAAAATTTAGATTCCTATCTGAAATTACTTCTTTGTTCTAGCCTGCTTTTAATTTTCTTAGTGCAGTAACTTAGGGACAGGGAAAAACTTATTACTGGAGGTGTTGATTGATTTTATATATTGATCAGGTCCTTATCAAACTGATGGAGCTTATGTTTGGAGAACAGTTTCCAAACTGAAGACTTCCCCACTATTTTCTCTCCCAGCCCCTCCTCCTTCTCCTTTGAGAAGATTTCTTAGCTAAAATTCAGTCTCCATATTTTTTAAAGAAATAAAACAACATATTTCTGAATTATATTCATTTAATATCACTTCAGATACTGATAAACATTAATGTGAATATTTTTTTGTAACACTTTTTTAGAATTAAAGACATTTATTAGAAGAACCCAAAGAAAACTGATTGAGACAGCTGATTTTTAACCCTTTACAAAACTTTCATCTGCGTCATTTAAAAAATTGTGTCAAGATAAGACATAAAAGAGGTAAAACTGCATAGAGAAATCTTATAGAAGATTGGAAATCTAAAAATAATCATTCTCAGATATTCTTTCTTAAACATCCTTTTTTAGGTTTAGAAATGTTTAAATTCTTGGTAGTAATAGGTTCACATGAACCTTTTTTAGTAAGTTTTAGAAGTTTTAAGGTAAAATGCCCTTTGAATAGAGTTCTGTGGTTTATGGTTTTGGAAAACTCTTCTCTTTCTCTTTCCTTATTCTCTGGCTTTCCTTCCCTTGTTTTTTATGTTTTGGTTTCGTTTTTTTCAAGACTAGGTCTTAGTGTATCCCAGACTATGCTTGAGGTTTTGACTCTTCTGACCTAGCTTCCTGAGTTCTGGATTCCAGTGTATGTCCCCAGAATTGGTAAACCATGTGTTCTTAACCTAACTGAGCTTCCACACACTGTCAGGAACACGAGATAAAAGCTGGTGGAAACTTGGCTGATTAAAAACCAGTAAGTATCAACATACAAAGCTTTTTCACTTTTCACATTAATATAATCTTCCATTTTTCTAATTGAAGGGACAAAGCCTCAGAAAAACTCACAAGCATATTAAAATAGAAATATATAGTCTTCATCTTAATAGTGACTTAAATTTATTCCTCTTCTTAATAAGTTCTCCTCCTCTCTCCCTCCTTCTTTTCTTCCTCTCTTCCTCTTCTTCCTCTTCCCATTATCTCTCCCCTCTCCTCCTCATCCTTTCCTTACTGTCTCACACTTCTTGTTTTTTTCTCTCTCTCTTTGGAGCTCCCTACTGGAGCTCATGCAGTCAGGCGATCACTGTGACAAACTGTTTCTTATGTTTTGAATAGAGCTTTTGCATATCTAGGACTTGCTAGTGGGGGAAGGAGAAATTTCAAACTTTACTTTTTGATAGCCCATCTTGAAATTTCTGTTCTAATTCTTTACTTATGAGAAACCATGACTTAACCATGTCAAGTTGCTGCTTTTACATTCGCTTAAACTTTACTTACTTTGATCCTTCTCTCAAACCTCTGGTTTTGCTTGAAATAATATCTTTTATTTGAAATTCTCTCTGATAGTGGATAGCTTTGAGAACAATATATGCTAGGCAGTTTCAAGAAAATCCTTTTGGAAAGCAAATTTTCTAAGGGGTACATTATACATTTGATCCTACTAGAGTCAGTGAGAGCACTTGCCTCTAAACTAGTATTATTTACTTAGCCTTGGTAGTCTAACAGTTCATCTTATCAGTTCAGTTCATCTTACCTTCATTTATTTATTTACAAAAGTATTAAGCATATTTTGTGACCAGGCATATGGTTTTGATGCTTAGACTGTATGAGTAAAAAAGACAAAAATTATTGTCCTTTATGAAGAATATATTTTTGTGTTAAAATACTGATTGCAAGGGTTAGCACTTTGCCTTAGTTGTAGAGTATTTACTTAATGTGTAAGGCTCTGGGTTTAATCCTCAGCTCCACTAAAACAAAACAAAGCAAAATTTAAAAATGATTATTGTACAACTAGTATTTTTTTTGTTTATATGAACATTTTTAAACAATTGCATTAAATATCTGTTTTGTTTCTAGGGAAGGCTTAGCACATTTTATGATTGGTTGTCTCTTTCTGATAGCTGCATTTAGTGCTGTCCATCTAAGCCATGATACATGTTGTCATATTTTAACTAGAAATATTGAAAGCATTGTTTAGTTTAACAAATTACTTTTAGATCATTGAGATGGCTCAGCAGGTAAGGTACTCGATATGCAAGCCTGAGGACCTGAATTTGGTCCTTGGAAGGAGAGAACCCACTTCACAGAATGGTTCTCTGACTTTTACTTGTCCATACACCCCACTTGCACAATAACGATAAAATATTTTTTCAAAAATTATTCATAGTTTTACTGGTCATATGTGTTATTACCATTTGGCTTAATATCCATTAGTTATTATCTATTAGTAGGTAATATAGAGAGTTTTAATTTCAGTTTTATTGTATGAAAGCCAGCAAATTAAGGCTCTTATTCCATGATAGTATAAGTTACTCAGTTTTTTAAAAAATATTAGCCTATAAGATAATGTCTAGATTTTTAATGGTAGAGAATAAATGATTTTTATTATACCTTACCAAAAACATACTTGAATGTAGAATCAGGTAGAAGTAGAATGTTGACTGAATTGAATTATTTAACACAGTAAACATGTTTATTGGGATTGTTGACTCAACAGATATGTAATCCATATGTATATATGACTATATGTATGACTTACTTTCAAAATCTTCATTAAATCATTATACAGATTCTGATTTAACAGATTATTTAATCAAGCTTATTTCTTTCATTTTGTCTGTAAAGCTAGAAACGTATTGTAAAGGATGCATGTATGTTAGGAGGCTATCGCAGAGTATAAAAGTACATGCAGTTAGTGTCAGTAGAGTGTAAAGTTCTTAATTGTGTCAGAAACTGAGCAAAGAAGATCTTTTAGATATGATAATGTTCCAGGAGAGTGATGTCAACGGTAACAACTAGATTTTTAGCTTGGATAGTTTATGGTGGTAATTGCTGGAGTTGAGATAATCTTGGAAAACAATCAGATTTTGAGAGAAGACATTTCCGACTGGGACACTGCTGATTTTAGGGTGCTGTTGATTCCCAGGTACCCCAAAGACATTGCAAACAAGACAATAAGAGAATTAGTTCACTGCTCACAAGAGTGGAGAAGCAATTCTGGATGGAGTTTCGGGGACGGATAAGAACTAGGTTTTATCATTGATCCCTAAGAAAGCAAGCAGCAGTAAAGGATCAAGTATGTGAGTGGTCAACACTGAAAGGATTGAAAATATCTACTGAAGTTAGTGACATGGGCAGATGTCATGGATTACTTGAGTGAGAACCTTTCAGCAAGGGACAGAGTGGTCTTGCTAAACTGAGTTGAAAAGGGAGAGGGGTGAGAAGTACATAGTGAGTAATGCAGCACTTGTGACAAACCACACGTGCGGGTAGGCTCAGAGACGTTACAGGGTTTATGAAGAGCCCAGTCAAGTATGCTTTATCTGTCTGAGTTGTTACAGCTAAAGCTTTAACATGTATTATATTTAATGATGTTTAATCCCTCTTTTATAACTTTATACATTATGTGATTCATAATTTGTAGTATTTTCCTTCAGCTTGAAGGAAATGTAAATGTACTTAGATCTTTTTGTACTCACATGGTTGCTTTTAATTAGCTTAGTCTTTTACCTAGGCAATCCATAAATTTAACTGCCTTCAAACCACATGTTGTTCTGATCCAAAAGTATATTCAGAGACTTATAATGAATTATAAAACACATGATTTTGTAAACAATCTGAATTCTTATGGCATACTGTTTTTAAGTAGTCTCAGACTCAGTTGGATAATTAAAAAAAAAAAGAGCTTCAAGTAATTTTCAGGCATCAAATAGTTTATTCAATTATTCTTTTTTCAAAACTGATTAATACTTTTCTATGTGTCATATTTTGTGGAACACATTAAGCATGTTAGCTTAAGTTAACTAAATTGGATCTTATATAAATATATAAAGGCACTTTAAAGAGTTGAAGCTAATTTTTATTATATATTTTATATTTATATAAATAATAGTTGTGTAAATAAATTAGTATATTTATATAAGTATGAATATTTATATTATTAACATCTATAAAAGATTTTACTATCAGTGAAATAATTCAAAAAGAATATTAAAATTAAAAGAATTTCTAATTATATTATCTGCATACACATAAACACTATATATTTCTTCTAAATTCAAATATGTTTAAAAGCAGGTTAAAAATATTGTGTATCTAGAATAGCACCTGTATACTGCTTTGAATCCTGCCTTTTTTTCCCTTAGCAGCATGTCTTCTTTTATAGTGTTAAATCTTTCATGTACTAAGTCTTTCTACTTCATTTGATCTGAGCCCATCAGTTTTACCAGTTTTCATTTTCTATCTCCCCCAATCCCCTCTCCACAAGTGTTTAGCTGGATGAACATGGAATGGTCATAAATCTAAATCCTGATGTGATAAGTTTACTTTAACTTACTATATATGTTCAGAACATTATGATTTTCTCCAGAGATGTCTAGATTAGGACAATATGTTGGAAACAAAAAGCCTTTGAACATATTTCAGAGGAAGATGCCAAAACTTTGGTTGGGGCTGGTGATAGAAGGGTGTGCATAATTTGGAGAAGTATGTGGGATACCAATTATGTAAAACAGACATATGGATTCCATGACTTTTCAGTTCTAAAACTTGAAATTAGAGCTTGGCGTGCTAGTTCAAATTGGGATACATTATCAGGCTTTGGATTTGGGTGATTATATCAGGGTCAGCTCTATGACGTAGTGAGCAAGAAATGAGAAATGTTTGAGCAAAAAGGCCTCCACCAGAGCTCTGTGTCAGGAAAGAGGTGAGGCATGAAGTTGTAGTCATGAGACTGGAACTGTAATTCAATTTCTTGACCAGATGGCTGTTGATAGTTATAGCATAGTTACTATGTGATCACTGGCTTTGGAGAACAGATGTTTGCCTTTTCTCTGATTGTAAACAGCCCTTGAGAAAATGATAAGACTGATAAGCATAAGCTGTCGCTTTAGCAAGATGCAGTTGTTTAGGTGTTTTTAGGAAAGAGTAAGACATCACTTTAGGGAGTACTAGTAGTTCATATAGGCCAGCAAGATACATGTGAACAATGATGAGGAACTCTTCCCATAAGGTTCACCTTGAGTATTTTAAATCTAGATGGTCCTTTGTGCTCAAGGTCACATGGAAACAGTGTTCCAAATTAGGTGAACAAGACAGGTAGTTTCCCAGACAGTCACTTCGGGTCAGGATGTGGGGACTATAAGAAACTGAAATTTGAATATTTTTTTCTGATAATGTAGGGCTTTTGTTTTCATTTTCCCAGTTCAGTCTGACCATAAAGAAGTGGGTACTGTCAAGGTGTGAAAGACTTATGATTCACTTACAGCATCTCAAGTCATTCTCTGGCAGCACACTTAAGATGCTGTACAGCCATCTCAAGGGACTTAAATGGTTCTTTCTTATGTTGGATATAAACAAAACCAAATACATATGTTAATACATAATGATCATATGGAAATTGAAAAATATAAATAATATGGTGAAAAAACTTCCCTAAAGATGGAGTAACGTAGCTCAACAAAATATAGGATGACATAGAGAAAAGAATAGTTAAACATATCACTGTGGCTTAAGCACTACTTTTGTTTAGTGCTCCTACTCAATTTTCTTTTCATTCAGGCTTATACTTTTGTAAATAAACTAATAAATATTTCCATAGCAACAATAGTTCAGGACATGGATTGTGAATGGTTTATTTTCTTCTTTTCTCAGGCACAATAACCTTGGTGCCCGACCAAAAGGGCTGTTCGCCTTGGTAAAGAGTGGTGTTCCTGAGGCACTAAGGGCAGAAGTATGGCAGCTATTAGCAGGATGCCATGACAACCAGGCAATGCTGGATAAATACAGAATCCTTATCACAAAGGTAGGAAATTCTAATAACATTCTCATGAAGAGACATCAAGTGCTGTATTTCAAAGCTCTACTAACCTATTCGTGTCTTGAACTTCTCTAAAAATTTATCAGTGGCATGCTGTCAGTGTTTTATTCTGTTCTGAACACTTGCTGGATTGTGGTAAATAGTGCCTATAATAATAGTTTTGAGTACTTCATACCTGGTTTCATTGTACAATTCTTTTTTTGGGGGGGGGGGTTCGAGACAGGGTTTCTCTGTATAGCCCTGGCTGTCCTGGAACTCACTCTGTAGACCAGGCTGGCCTCGAACTCAGAAATCTGCCTGCCTCTGCCTCCTAAGTGCTGGGATTAAAGGTGTGCGCCACCACTGCCCGGCTCATAATACAATTCTGATGTAGAAAAAACTTGAAGTAATAAAATTGATGCTATGAAGGATTTGCTAATAAACTTGCTTAGGAAACATTAAGTTACATAAGGTTGAAGTTATCTAAAGGAGCATGCCTCTAATATGCCTATAAGATATAATTTACTAATTGAGCTTATAGAAGCTGAAAGAATGAAAATTTTGTAACATAATTGAAGTTTAGGTTTGTCGAGAAAGTTTCTGCTGATGTTTGTTCACCAAGATTGACCTCCAGTTAGTCTCTGTTCTTTTGACAGTTAACAAAAGAGACAGCCCTGACAAACAGCTACATGTCTCTATTGTGCAGTACATGGGGACAGTGCAGGATCACATTCATCACTAAGTCCTTGTCTCCCATTAAGTCTGTGGTGGTTTGAATAGGAATGGCCTTGATAGATTCTTGTGAGTGAATGCTTGGCTCATAGGGATTGGCACTATTTGCAGGCGTGGCCTTGTTAGTGTAGGTGTGGCCTTGTTGGGGAAAGTGTGTCACTGGAGGTGGGCTTTGAGGTCTCATAGAGTCAATTCTAGCCAGTGTGTCCCAGTCTCCTTCTGCTACCTGCAGATCAAGATGTAGAACTCTCAGTGACTTCTCCAGCACCATGTCTTCCTGCATACTGCCATGTTTCCTGCCATGATGACAATGGACTAAACCTCTGAAACTGTAAGCCAGCCCAATTAGATGTTTTTCTTTATAAGAATTGCTGTGATCATGGTATCTTTACAGTAATAAAACCCTAACTAAGACAAAGTCCCTTGTCATTTTATCAGGAAAAGTATAATTCTGTCAAGTGGGCAAGATGAACTTGGGTAGCAACTGATGTGC
This sequence comes from Mastomys natalensis, assembly GCA_021653895.1. Classification (NCBI taxonomy): domain Eukaryota; kingdom Metazoa; phylum Chordata; class Mammalia; order Rodentia; family Muridae; genus Mastomys; species Mastomys natalensis. The sequence goes on along the minus strand of JAJTUV010000660.1, from coordinate 712,654 downwards.
TTAAGAAATAATGCACAATATTTCTTATCTTAGCAATATCTTTGTCGTATAAATCTCCCATCTGCCCAAGTGGCTAGACTTGTAGTTCCCTGCCTTGTTTAAAGTATAATGTGGGGTGTGACCTGAAAGAGATTTGAGGGTGGCTGCCTATGTAGAATGCATAAGTTTAAGGTGTATATAAGTTAGTAAAATCGACTGGTGATCACCCTCAATTAGTAGCTGTGTCATAAATCTTACAACTTAGCAAAATGGAATACTGTATCCTTTGTCTCAAGTTTGGCCAACTCAGAATCTCCCTCCCTTTCTATCTCTTCTTTTCCCCTCGTTTTTTTTTGTTTTTTTTTTTTTTTTTTTTTTGCCTGTCCTGGAATTCGTTTTGTAAAACAGGCTGGCTTCGAACTCATAGAGATCCACCTGCATCTGCTTCACAAGTGCTGGGATTAAAGGCATATGTCACCACACCCTGCTTCTCTTTCTCTCTTGAAATATAACATTAGACATAGAACAGAAACCATGAGACAAGCTGACAAATGATGCATATATCAAATAGGGCATGGTCAAGAAAATTGGCATTTCAAAGTCTATTTAATGAAGGATCTAAGTTACTTGAACATTGGAAGAACTGAAAGAGCAAAGTGGTGATAAAGCTTTTAGCTTGCCACCAGCTGATCCAGAGACCAGGAAGCTACTGTTTCTGCTAGTAGAAAAAACAAAAACAAAAGGAAACACAACACAAGAAAAAGATCATCCCACAGTATGCAGGCAACTGATTGAGAATGACATGCCTAGGGCAAAGCTAAAGCTTAACCTTTCGTGAAGCTCATCATGAGAGAAATCATGTGGCTTTCACCTTTCTCCAATCTTCACTGGCTGAAAGTAACTCATAGCCAGAACTATAGGAGAAAAGCAACCTGGGAAATGTAGTTCCTCTGCTTTCAAATACCTTTCATACATCATATTCAGTAATTTTTTTTTTTTTCCTACTCAGTGTCTTGGTCTAAAAGTCTTCCTGAAAGCTGTAAAAAAAAAAAAAAAATCACCATTTTATGACACTATGAACTTATAGTACATCATCAGGAAGTCTTAAATAATATTGTGGTACAGTATCTTCTATCCTTCTCAAAGTTTAAAATCTTAAGAAGAATGAATTTAGAAATCTTGGTGGAAGAAAGGATGTAGTAATACCTACTGCTGTGTAACGGCCCGATCTGCTGCTCCGGTCTGTGGGTCAGAGCCTAGCAAGAGAGAGAGTGGGGATGGAGGGGCGAGAGACGTGAACAATGGAAACAAGACAGAGTCTGATCAAGTCTCCTTTATTGAAAGGAAATCCTGGGTATTTATACCCTTTACCATGTGCCTTGCCCTCATGGGCGAGCTCAGCTAAAGGCACTACGTCATGTGCCTAGCAGCGTGGAGACCACGTGCTCCTAGTTGCTGGCGGCACTAAACAGCAAAACAAGATGTTTATCAGAGTGTGCTCAGCTGTTGTAGGCTGTTGAAAACAAGTTTCTTGTCAGGGTATATGGCTTGAGGTGACTGTAAAGATGATAGCCGCTTTCTGCTAGGAGTCGGCTCCCAACACTGCTGCATGAATAGTCATCAGAAGTACACAACCTGCTATTTATATGCAAACATGATCTAGTATCATATTACTGTATCTAGACATGTATTATCAAATAAGCGTTTTCATGAGAATAAATTTCTAATATATGTATACATCTTTTACTATGCATAAATGCTACCGTACTAAGATATTATGGATAATTAATGATGCAGAAATTTAGACTTGTTATAAAGGATAAAAATGAAAATATTTGCTTCAAAATATACTACAAAGTAGCATTCAATACTAAATATGTCTTTTAATTTTTGTAATTTTTCTACTGAGATAATTGTCATATAACATAAAATTTGTCATTTAAAGATAAACAATTCAGTAGATTTCATTATATTCATTATGTTTATTAAATTTCAGTACCCTATAATTTCAGAATATTTCTAAGGTTGTTGGGATCAAAGCCTGGGCCCTCACATCCCTAAAAACACAGGGTCAGTGGCCTATCTTCAACTGGCCAATTAAAGAAACAAGGAATAGTGCGAAGCAGAAAAGGAAGATAGACCAATATGAGTACACCGGGGCAAGGAAGAAAGATGTCCACTGATCTTCAGAGTCCATCTTCAGAGTCCTAACATAGCATTTGGGTTCAAACAGAGAAGCCATGTAAACTAAGCTGTCTGTCAAGTGACCAGCATTCTCTCAGGTCCTGGCTCTTGCATGTGTTGTGACAAGTTGTTAGAACTGTGTGAAATCTCTTTCTAGAGGTTTCCTGGGAATTTTCTCCCTGGCTTGCATCAGTGCTCCAGTCTTTTCCTTCTCCCAGGTCCTGGGAAAATTCCAATGTATTAGATTAGATTGTCCTAGTGGTCAATGGAGGGGACATTAAGAATGGCTTCATGGTGGCCAGGAAGACTACAGGATCATTTCTACCATTCCCCAAATAAACACCATATTTGTTAGGAGTATCTGATAGCTTCCTTCCTCCCACTTCCTGACCTACATTCTATAGCTGTAGATTTCCCCACTCTTTTTTTTAAATGTGCTTCTGTATAGAGAATCATCAATATAGGCCATTATTTAAATTGTAGTATATTATAAAACAGAAATTTATTTCTAAATCAGTTTTTAAAAATAAAATATCTTAGGCAAATTGATGGAACTAGAAAATATCATCCTGAGTAAGATAACCCAATCACAAAAGAACACACCTGATATGCATTCACTGATAAGTGGATATTAGCCTAAAAGCTTGCAATACCCAGGATACAACTCACAGACGACATGAAGCTCATGAAGAAGGAAGACCAAAGTATGGGTGCTTGGGTCCTTCTTAGAAGGAGTAACAGAATACTCATGGGAGCAAATATGGAGACAAAGTGTGGGACAGAAACTGAAGGAGGGACCGTCTGGATACTGTTCCACCTGGGTATCCATCCCATGTGCAGTCACCAAAGGTAGACACTGATGTGGATGCCAGGAAGTGCATGTAGACAGGAGCCTGATATAACTGTCTCCTTAGAGGTCTGCCAGAGCGTGACATATTCAGAGGCGGATGCTCAAAGCTAACCATTGAACTGATCAAGGGTTTCCCAATGGAGGAGTCAGAGAGAAAACTGAAGGAGCTGAAAGGGTTTGCGACCCCATGAGGAGAGCAACAATACCAACCAACTAGAGTTCCCAGGATCTAAACCACCAGCCTGGGAGCACATAGGGAGGGACCCATGGCTCCAGCTGTATATGTAGGGGAAGATGGCCTTGTCGGGCATAGGTGAGAGAGGGGGTTCTTGGTCCTGTGAAGGCTGGATGCCCCAGTGTGACAGAATTTGAGGGTGGGGAGGTGGGAGTGGGTGGGTGGGTGGGGGCAGATCCTCATAGAAGCAGGAGGAGGGAGGATGGGATGGGGACTTCTGGGTGGGTGGGGGGAATGGGGAAAGGGGCTAACATCTGAAATGTAAATAAAATATCCAATAAAAAAAAGATAAATAAAATATCATTTTTATTATATCTGAAAAAGACCTATACAACCAAGTAGAAGTGTTTTTAGTCCCTACCGCCAAGTATGTTGCTAAATTTAGGCTAGGAAATTATTTTCTTTGTGCTCCTAACTTGCTCCTCTCCTTTACTTTTCTCCTCTCCTCCACTCCCCTCTCCTCCTCTCTCCTCTAATCTTCTCTCTCTCTCTCTCACTCTATCTCTCTTTCTCCTCTCTCTCTTTTTTTTTCTCTTAGGTATGTCTGGGTAATAGTGCAAGGATTCATGCATGTGTCTATTATTCATCTGTATTTCCAGTCTTTTTAAGTTTTTTTTTAACGATTTATTTTTTTTTTCTGTGCATTGCTGTTTCTTTTGCGTGTATATCTGTATGAGGATGTTGAATTTTCTGGAACTGGAGTTACAGACAGTTGTGAGCTGCCAGAGGTGGGTGCTAGGAATTGAACCCAGGTCCTCTGGAAGAGTAGCCAGTGCTCTTAACCACTGAGCCATCTCCTCAGCCCCTGTAAGCTCTTATGAATGATTCAGAAGTTGATGCATCTTTTACCAATTTATTCTAAAATTCCTGTAACTCTCTATACAAGTTTTAAATGTACAATTTTAGGTTATTAAGTATGTGATGTTTTATGATTGTTGGTGAGGGCTTTTAATTCAGGAAAGTATTTTCCCATATGCTGTGCAGAAGTCTGAAACAGTAATCAGGAACGTTTCTTTTGCTCTCTACCTTATTTTTTGAGACAGGGTCTTCACCGTGCTGGCTAGTTTTATGCCAACTTGACATAAATTAGGGTCATCAGATAGGAGGAAATCTCTGTTGAGAAAATGCTTCTATAAGATCTGGCTAAAGGCAAGCCTGTAGGGCATTTTCTTGATTGTTGCTTTATGGGGGAGGGCCCAGCCCATTCTACATGGTGCCATCCCTAGGTCTTAGGTTTTATAAGGAAGTAGATTGAACAAGCTATGAGGAGCAAGTTAGTAAGCATTAGTTCCTCCATTGCCTCTGCATCGGCCTTTTCTGCCAGATTCCTGCCCCATTTGAGTTCCTGTCCTGACATCCTTTGATGATGAGCAGTTATATTGTAGTTTAAGCCAAATAAATCCTTTCTTCCCCATCTTTCTTCTTGGTCATGGTGTTTCATCAGAGCAATAGTAAGACACCAAACATGGACCTTGCCAATTTGTCTAGGCTTGCTATCCTGGAAAGTCTCCAGACCCTAGCAACTTCCATCCTCAAGTCCTGGAATCACAGGCACACATAGTCATGCTCAGCCTTTTACATGGACACTGGGAATCAAAACTGAAGCTCTCATGTTCATGTAATAAGCACATTACCTGGTAAATCACCTCCGTAACCCAAGAAGTTTTATAATAATGCACACATAAAAATAGTTTTCCGTGACCAAGTCATGTGGTAATGTTTACACTACCAAATGTTTCAAAATAAACTTCTTTAGGATCTTCTTTACAATGTAGTTTCTTTATCATTAATTACCATAACAGCAAGTTTTCCTGAAGGAACAGTTCAGCTCTTTATTTCTTTAAAATATGTGGTATCTTTCAACACTGTATTCCTAAGACATTCAGCCATTTTATGAGGATTAAATTAAACCTAGGTAACATGTAAATCCACTTATTTTAACCCATGAAAACTGCCAAAATATATCTGAGAGTGAATACATGAGAATTACAATTATTTCACCCGAGTATGCAGATGCCACAAGTTCAGGTTGTCTCTCAACCACAATGCAATGTGTAGCCATCACATCAGAAGCCCATTAAGACCTCAGTTTCAAGTCACAGCAAGCATTAGTATAATCATGATCTTTTTGTGGTTGTTATTTAACAATGACAAATGGAACATTAGTCATTTTTACATCTATGCCAATAGACCATATGACATCACCGACATAAAGACTACTAATCTTTTTAAATGATTTGTTTCAGTAATTTTAAATAAAACAAATTTACTTGTGTGTACATGTATATACCTGTGTGTGGGTATGAATTCAGGTATGTGTATATGAATTCAGCTGGCATTACAGGCCAAATGTCATGCCTCTGGGGTTAGAGTTACAAGCACTTGTGAGCCAGTCTGTGTGGCTCTCTGGTCTTTTGGCGGAGTAGTATACTGCTCTTAACCAATGAACCCTCTCCCCCAGTTTGTCTTTTAATGAAGAAGAAAGAGAGAAGAGGTACTGAGTAGATGCCTGCCTTGGTTAATAGTGTTTGTTATTAGTGGCAGTATTTGAAATCTGTCACAGAATATTTTATTAAAAATATACATAATATTTATGGTTTATTTTTAGAATGATAAGTATTTATTAGTTGCTACTTGACACTGACTAGCAATGTATAATTAAAATCATATAATAAATAATTTTTCACATTCCATTCATAAATATGTGACAATTTTAATGTTATTCCAATTATAATAAGTATACTTTGTCAAAACCATTTTTGTAGAAACAGTATAGAAATGTGCAGCTCTGATCAGATGCCTTTAGCAGGCTTTCAAATCATAACACTTTTTTTGACAGAGAGTACAATAGTACATTTAGTTTCATTGTCTTCTCTATATCATTACCAGGGAGAATAAAAAGATGAATAATGACATATTTCTAAAAATGTCTGCCTTATTTTTCTATGCTAGGAGTAGAAATGAGACAGTAAGTTCTTGTAGCCAAGAGTGTATTTATGTGCTTTGGTGGTGAGCACATCTGAGCTTACCACCACTCAGCGAGAAGATCATAAACACCCAGAGGGTTTTCATGAGAAGTGCTACATGCTTGGTGCTTGTTCATCAGGATTCAGCAGCTGTTAGTCTCTTATTTTGGTCCATAGGTTAAATTTTCCTCTCTATTAAGGGAACAGTGAAATTTCTAAGGTCGACTAATCAAACAATTCAGTTTGAACAGAATTTCTTTATAGAAGGTTTCAGAAACCATAGATTATATAGGGGAGAAGAAGTATGGAGAAAATTTACTAAAGACTTGGCTTTTAACGAAAAGTGGCCTATCATTTAATTCTGTAAAATTAGAATTTAAAGGCACAGATTCCATTTGGAGGTATTCCCATGAGGGATAGCATTCTTTTTAGGTGTGCTTTGTAAAACATTGCTCATTAAAGCATAAGATCCTGTTTCAGCTGTTTTACCTTACACTTACCTCTCATTGCTCCATAACCTTCAAAATTATATCCCTCAAAGCAGCTTCATTTTGTGATGTGGTTGTTTCAGAAAATGAGGCTATGGTAGTGTGCTTTTAGTTCCTTTCTAGATGTAGGTAGGAATCAAAACCCAAAGCTTTGCATATATAAGGCAAGAACTCTGCCATTGAACCTTACCACCAACCTTTACTTTCTTAGTGTGTACTTCTCTAGCAGATAGAAAGATCCATGCTTACAATGTGGGGCAAACATTTTCTGATTTGTTGTTTTTATAATAATATAGTCTAAGAACAAACATGATTTAGAGGTTGTTTGATAATAAATGTCATTGTGGAGCAAATATTTTTAAATGTACTGAACTAGATTCAGATGAAGTTGAGCAAGATTGATAATTGTAGATCATCCACAGACCAACTTCCTTGTGTAGTCTAGGACCAAGAGAATAGTTCAGAATAGCTATTAGGTCCACATTCATAGAGAATTATGTTGAATTCATGTGCCTCTATAGGAGATAAGGCTATGGGAAGAGTGTTAGCGACTTCCCTTGATGAGAACATACTTGTGATGGAGTGAGAAATGGGGTCCATATTTCAAATTCTTACTCAATCGTTTGTGACCCTGAGTGATATTAGTCCTAATATCTGACATTTGATAGGACTGCTGTGAGGATTCAACAAAGTAATGCAAATACAGCAGCTAGAGCAGGTCTTAGTGAGGACCCGTGAGTCATAAGGAATAAGGGAAATTGTAAAGTGATATGTGATTAAAGTTAACTAAAGAGCATAGAGAAGAAGTACATAAGAAATGCAGATTTCTGTGAATTCACATGAGCTTTGCCCAGCTGATGTAGAGGGTCTTTTTGTCCTGGTGTCCTTCATCCCCTTGGCTCTTACATTCTGTCTGTCTTCTCTTCCATGGGGTTTCCTGAGTTCTGAGGGGAGGGATTTGATGAAGACATCCTGTTTACAGTTGTGTGTTCCAAGGTCTCTCTATTTATGTAATGTCTGGCAGTGGGTCTCTGTATTCCTATCTGCTGTAGGAGGAAGCTTGTCTGATATTGTCTGATGGAAGCACTGATCTATGAGTATACTGAATATCAGAATACCATTAGGAGTCATTTCATTGTTACTTTTTAATCCCCTCCCCATATATCCTTTTTTCTAAAGTTGAGAATTTTCTGTTTACATCTGTACCCATTTTTAATTGGATTATTTGTCTTCTTGATATCTAGCCTTTTGAGTTCTCTATATATTTTGGATATTAGTCCTTTATTATCAGATGTGGAGTTGGCAAAAATCTTTTTCCATTCTGTATCTGCTGCTTTGTCTGATTGATGGTGTTCTTTCCTTACAGAAGCTTTTAAGTATTATGAGGTCCTACTTATTAATTGTTGATCTTAGTGCTTGTGCTATTGGTATTTTGTTCAGAAAGTTGTCTCAAATGCCAGTGCATTCAATGCTATTTCCTACTTTCTCTTCTCTCAAGTTCAGTGTATCTGGTTTTATGTTGAGGTCTTTGATCCATTTTGGAGTAGAGTTTTGTGCAGCAGCAAGCACTAGGCAACCTGAATCTGCTCTAGTACCTCTGTGCATGTATTGCAACTTTCAGTTTAGTAGTTCTGTGGGACTCCTTCATGTGTGAATGACTGGGTCTGATTGTGCTTTCTTTTGGGCTCTTTTCCTTCTGTTGGTTTTTCTCATTCACTGTCGATGTAATGGCTTCTTAAAAATCTTATTATAGTTTGTTTTGTTATGCTTGATTGTTATCTGTTAGAAGGTTGTTCTTTTGTAATGAGAGAAAGAAAGGGAGTCAACCTGCATGGGAGAGGAGATAGGAAGGAGCTGGAAAGAAGAGAGGAGGAGAACTGGAATTAGGATATATTGTATGAGAAAGGAATTCTTTTAATAAAGGGGACTTTTAAAAAAAATACAGAGATTTTTAGAGACTCCTGAGCCTACAGAAGAATTGTTAAACAGGAATAACAAAAAATAATCAATTATAATGAAGGGTGTTTGAAATAGATATGGTTAAAAAAAAAACCTAACTCTTCCAATTCAAGGATAATCGTCTGAAAATGCACAGAAGGCAGATGTTTGTCTGATACTCTACTCCCTATTATTTTACTCACTTATTGCATTTCATTCTTTAAGTTTACAGAACATTAAGTACTTCTTTTGTTTCAAACATTGCATACCAAGACATGGTTACAATAAAGTCTAATAGTATCTATCTATACCCCACTCTTGAGGAGTTTACAGGCCAGTGGAGAAATAGTCAAGCAAAAAAAAAAAAAATTCATAATTACCTGCCGTGGCTTGGTACGAGCCAAGTGACAGGGAACACAGAGACTCAGTCGGCTGGCTCTTTAGGATGCTGGACATGTTGAAGAAGTGAGTTGGTGGAGTATGGTGTGTATTGTATCTAGTGCTGTCCTATGCCCTCTTTAGTGACTCTTAGGGCTTCAGCGATTTGGCCCTTCTCTTTCTGAGAAGACCTCACTGTAGTCCTGGCTGACCTGCAACTCTCTGTAAGCCAGACTAGTCCTGAACTTACAGAGACCTGCCTTTTTTTTTTGTCCCAGTTGCTGAGTTCATGGCACATACCACTATGCCTGGTCAGTGATGTGATTCTTATTTTTACCATTGAAGAAGTAGGAATCACATTTGAACCCATTAAGTTGAAAATTCTAAAAATAGATAGTCCATTAAGTCTTTATAAGTTTTTGAAATTTTATTATTACATCATTTGCCCCTCTTCTTTTCTCCTCCAACTCCTCCTGTGCACCCCCTTTCCTCTTTCTCATGACCTCTTTTTCTTTACTTGCCATTATACCCACACTCCTAAATACATATATACAACCTGCTCAGTTCCTCTGGCTCTTACAGTCTCTCTGCCCTCCTCTTCCAGAATAATTGAACATTAAGTGCAAGAATTATGTTGAAGGTTTATTAGTTGTGACTGGGCACCATATGATCTCCTTTTCCTCTGCATTTTTATTGTTTTCGGTTTTCTGTAATGGTCTTTATCTGTTGCAAAGAGAAGTTTCTTTAGAGGCATGAGAACTACACTTATCTGTGGATATACATGTAGAATGTAGTTATGAATGATGTTAGTTTAATACAGTGACATTATAGGTTCTTTTCTAAGATCCATGACTTCACTAGCCCAAGGTGGTTTGCTAGGGTTCAAGTTATAGGCATGGTTTCTCTCCTGTTAAGCAGGCATTACTACCTTTTGTCTAGTAAAGAGTCTTTAGAAAGAAGTTGAGGGCAAAAAAGCAGTGCTTTTCCCCTTCTACTGTATGGGGTATTCATGAAGATTTTTAATTAACCTCAGGACTTTGTAAGAGCCAAAGTCAACCTCTAAGCCTCATCTAACTCAAGGACCAGGAAGTTCATGGAATGCTGGGAGTTGTAGTTCTTGGAAAATAATGGGCAATATGGTGGCCTTTTGGGTTGGTTCTTAAAAAGCACCTATAACACATGTCCTATCACCACTCACTGTGGTTTCAGAGAATGACCTGACCAGAGTCCATCTGGTCAATACTCAGTTAAAGTTTGTATCAAATTTTGCTCAAAATTTTGGAATTTGTTTTTATTTAAGGAATCTCAGGATTAACAACTATTCTGTTCCTATTTGGAAGTACATGGGTCTTCTAATTGAATCAGCTGTAAAGCAGAGCACCTGACTTCATGTTTCCTGTTCAATAGGTGTATCTGTTGTATGTCTCAGTAGACTTGAGTTTGCACAGTGGTCAAATATTATTTGCTGCTTCTGCGTGTGATTTCCAGCCCTGGGCTGAGGGTATCACTGTGTCTAAGAGATCCCCTGAAGGTTGATATCTGAGTCTGACAGCATTCTTCAGACCCTCGTTATCATTGAGACTTAACTAGCATTCTTCAACATTTTTGAGGTGATCTCAGAGGATGTCTACCCTGTTGCCTCTATATAAACAAGCAAATAGAAGTCAAAGCTTCTGGGATGAGGATGGAATCTTAATTGCTGGCATGATGAGCCACTGAGTAATAGTCGTGTTTTCACATAGTCTGAGCCATGTGTTGTGGGGGAGGCTGTGTATATTTTAGGACAATATGAGTGTTATATCTTATTGCAGAATTATATATGCAGTTTTTGTAATTATATGCATGATACAGTTGATCAAATCTTCTGATTATTTTTTAATAACACAACAGATTCTAGGTTGTGGGTTTCTGCTTTTATAGATGGGGTCAGCTTTGTAACACTCATACCATGTACTACATTAAAACCACAGCACAGCTAATTGATACTCTTTCAGAAATTATATAGTCGTTAGCTTTTCTCCTACTACTTGAATTCTTGTGTTTTATCCCTAATTGGATATTTTGTTCTAAAAGTACGTGTGCATAAATATACAAGTACCATTTCTGTTTAAAGGATTTATGTTTTGTTGTTTGATAGAAGTGAATTTGAGTCACACATTTCTTTGGAAGACATTTTTGATCTTATGAGCCTCTGACATTTATGGATTAGGCATGATCATAGCTGCTGCTGGGATTATGCAAATTAAAGTGATGAAGTGTTTATCATATAGTAAGTAGTCAGGATTCACTTCTGCTTTCTTAACATCCTTATCAATATGTTGTTCACCACGAACAATATTATGATAGTAATGATAATAATAATACTGGATATTAGCAACACCATATGCGTCTATGTTATTGTATATGCTAGGTAAGTTTACATCACATAGTTTTACCACAAGTACCTGTTTGACTTCCAGTTGATAGGATTGTAATATGGAGTGTCAGCTTTATCTCCATCTCTAATGATGAGTGTCATGGACAATTTGAAGGCTAAAACTTAACTTGGTGGTGATTTTATGTATTATTGCTTCAGTAATCATAGAATTTAGTATATCATAAAGTTAAAAGATATTCCCTGAAAAACACTTCTAAAGACAAACAGATTTGGAGCTGGTAAGATTACTCAGCTACTAAAGATGCTTAGTGGGCAAGCCTGGCTATCTAAATTTGAACCCCAGAACCCATGTAAAGTTGCCAGGGAAAAATTCAAGCCACATAGTTAGTTGTTTACAGACCCACATGTGCTCCATGTCATGCATGCTGTGCTTCTATAACCTGTTCCTCCCCCTTCTCCCCCGCCTCTCCCCCTCTCTGTCTGTCTCTGTCTCTTTCTCTCACACACAGAGATACACACAGAGACAGAGAATAATAATGAAAATAATAAAATTTAAAGAAAAATATAGCTTCATTTAGAAATACAAGGGAAGTACTGATTGCATTCACTTAAAAAAAAAAATGTGTTCTCAAGTATTCCAAACTGAGCTTAAAGTCACTCTGTAGCCAAGGATGGCCTTGAAATCTTGATTTTCTTGCTTCTGCCTTTACAGTGCTAGTATTATAGGTATGTGCCACCATGTTCCATTTACATGATACTGGGATTCAATCTAAGACTTCATGCATCTGTGGCAGACATTCTGCCAACAGAACCACATCTACAGCTCCTGCATTCACTAATGAATTCACTCTTTTTTCATCACCTTAAGAAGAAACACATAATCTCCAGCTGTCCCCTCCATTCATTCCTAGGCAAATATTAATCTGCTTATTTTCTGTCTTTGTAGATTTAGCTCTTTGAGCATATCCTTAGGTCTGTATAACACACAATGTTATTTCACCTGGTACTGTATTTTCAATGTTTATTTATATTGTGGCATTTGTCATATGTCATTTCTTCTCTTTTTTTTTGTTATTCATTCTTATACTTGAAAAACATTCTATTGGATGGGTATCTCATACATGTTTTCTTGTATATAATTATCAGTTGTTTCTACTGGTTACTTTGAATAATGTTGCTACATTTTTGTGCAGGTTTTTGTATGAATGTATGTTTTTAGTTTTGTTGATTGAAAATGCCCCTAGTTTGGGGTGTAATCAAGTAGGCTGAACAAGCCATGAAGAACAACCCAGTAAGGAACACTCTCCTTCATGCCTCTGCTTTGACTCCTAACTTCAGGTTTCTGCCCCAACTTTACTCAGTGATAGACTATTACCTAGAAGTGTAGGCAAATTAACCTTCCTTCCAAGGTGATGAGTATTGCACAATGTTTGATAGATTCCCAGTGAGAATTATAACAATACTGCAAATATCAAAAGAATATACTGTACTATATATTTTTAAATAAGTAAAATCGTGAATTTTGTTTAAAGTAGTTTTCATTCCAATATGAAAAAAGAGTGAATTCATTAGTGAATGCAGGAGTTGTAGATGTGGTTCTTTTGGCTATGGTGCTTTATTATAGGAGTAGAAGCCCTAACTAAGATAACCCTTTTAAAAACGACTCTTCTTTTTATTGTTGAGTTCCTTGCATATCTATGTTATCAGTCACTTGAAATTCAGCAACCATTCCTGAGCATCTTTGGGGTTCAGGCTCTTGTTTATAGCACTATTGACACAAAAGGATTTGATGTTTGAGGAGTGTAGCCTAGGCAGCGCTAGGTCCATGCATAGGTTGAGTAAGTATATGGTGATATAAGGTGTTATAGTTAATATCATCACCGTCCTCCTTCCTTCTCCTTGTCCTCTTCCTCCTCATCCCACTCCTCCTCTTCCATTGTCTTTAGAGGAAGGCTTTGCTTTGTTTTACTGTTGGAGGGTATACAATTCATCATGGTAGGGAAGGCATGCCAGGCAAAGCAGGAGACCATTGCTCACATTTTATCTACATGTATAAAGCAGAGAGATGAATGCTGGTGGTCAACTCTATTTCTTTTTAAATTCAGTCATAGACTCTAGCCTATACACTGGAGCAGCCCCCATTCAGGGTAGGTCCAGTTTTGAATAAACTTCCCTGGAAACATATACAGCCACATACAGAGGTATGTTTCCACAGTGATTCTAAATCCTGTCAAGTTGATAATAATGATTAACCATCCATGATGCGTCCTCCCTTCTGCTCTCCTGCCCTCTTCTCTCATTTTCTTTTGCTTCCTTCCTTTCTTTCATTTTTTCTTTTACCTTTTTCCTTTTGTGATAGTAGGGCTTGTACCCATGGTAATAAGCACTTTAATTAACATCCCAACTGGATTTTACTTTATTTTTATGTATGATCTCATGTAGTTTTCTGTTCTGGCCTCAAACTTGTTACTGTCCTGTTTTAGCCTCCAGAGTAGTTGAAGTTAGAGGCATGCTTCACTGTGCCTGGCTCCTAGTCCTTTGTTCCTGTGGTTAGTATCTTGTCTGTGTGGAACATAGAAGATGAAGTGACTTTATCACTTGAGTGGACCAGGGGTAACCCCATAGAGTGTTATATCTGAGCAGGTTAGGAGGAGGGGGTGCAGTTAAGGAGTGACTTATGGAATAATTCAGCTGCCTTTTAGTGACTTAACCTGGTTTATCTAGGGAACCTTAGAAAGTAAAAACATCATATTATTTCTTTCCCCCATGCCCACTCAGCATCCCATGTTTCCCCCAGCTACATTCATAGATCAGCACTTGTTCTTCTTAAATAAGAAGAACACAATACCAGTTGATTTGCATTAGAACTAATACATATAATGAAGAACTCAAAATGAATATCATATCAAGGTAATGTCATAAAGGAATATTTAGTAGACCATTTAGGGCCAATGTACTGGAATTTAACCAGTAACTTCCAGTGTCTATCCAAAAAATGCTTGGGTACGTACTGTATACCATACTGTGGATATCAGGAGAGACATTCATGTCCCCTGGAAATGGAGACAGCTTTGAACCCTTCTGTGTGAGCAAGAATGGCATCTAGATCCTTTCCATGATCATCAAATACTACTGACCATTGAGACATCCTTCTAGCCCCTAACCATAACTTGTAGAAGAATTCTCAGTAGACAACTCTGTCTTTGCCCCCTTCCTTCATGCATTTTTTTTTTTAAGCAAATAAGGAATTGTTAGCTGTTTTATTTTCATGAAGAGGTACTGGTAGTAATAGACATTTGCCTTTCAGGAGAGCTGCAAATGAAATACTGTTTTTATGTTTCCCTGGGAATTTTAAGATATGATTTAGTTTTTGATTTTTATTTTTTTTTATTCTTTGTTTTCAGTACATCTTGACTGCAGTTTTCCCTCCACTCCTTCCATTCTCCCTCCTCCCTCTTCCCCTCTCCCTAAGATCTACTCCTCTTCCCTTTCTCTTCAGAAAGAGCAGGCCTCCCAGGAATATCTACCAAACATGGCATAACAGGATACAGTAAGGCTAGGCACAAACCCTCATACTGAGTGGTGCAACCCAGTAGGAGCAAAAGAGTCCTCCCATGAGAAGACAAAAGAATTCATATAACATTTAAAGTTTGCCATAGAAATGTTAATATGTTTAGAGATGTTAGCAATGTAAGACCTCTTGGTAAGAATCTTTGAACAACATTTTATTATACAAATTAATGACATGCCTATTTTTTTTTTACCTCCTTACTTAAAATTAGCTTCAGGCTTTTCAGGACGTGAGGGTCAGAGGTTCAGCAGAAGAGAAGAAAACTACTTTTCAGTAATCAGAATGGTACCAGGAGAATATTGTTCATGTTTACTGGAAATAATGTTAAACAGAGATCACAACCAGTTTATATTCATTTTGAAAAACCAAAGAGAGGTTGTAATATGATAAATACATTGTATACATGCCTGAAATCCTAAAAAAAAAAAAAAAATGCCCTACTAAAGAGATAAAATGAAGAAAGAACTCTGATGTTTAAAAGATGTGATAATGAAATGCTGCATTTCTGTGATCCTCTGTCCATTCTCCAGCTATGACTTGTACCATGACAGGTCTAGGAAGCTAGACATTAGATATTACTTAACAATCCATTTCAATTCAGTTGTTAGGAAGCACAGATCACCCACTTGACAGTGGGTACTGCTTTGTAGTGTAAATCAGTACTGTTAGGTGAGCCCTACCAGTCTACTTCCTGTGTCCATTGTGTCATGTCAACCATGTGGAAAACATGGGTTAAACTTTCCTATTTTCACCTTGAGTCCACGACTGAGAGAAATTCCAAGTGTGGAAAATGTATCACTTCGTCATTCTGGTCATGTTCATTACTTCTCCCGCAGGGTTGGTGAAGTGGGTCTTCTTCAGATCTGAGACATCTGAAGGACAGGCAGCATCATATAATGACCATATAATAAATCTTTTCATGTCTTTATCTTAAAATTATTTAGCACAATATGAAAATTACACTTGATATGCTATTGCATATACGGTATTTTCTTATGAAATAAACGGAATTGGCTAAGACAAAAAAGAAAAAAAAACTTGTTATTTTAATGGACTTACTGATGCAGTCAATTACTAGAAATAAATACAATTTTTTAAAGGTCATTTATACTTATTTGAAAGACAAGGTCTTGCTTTGAAGTCAACACTATCACGAAACTTAGAGAAGACCTCTTGCCTCTACATCCCAAGTGCTAAGATTACAGGCATGAGCCATTGTAGTAAGCTTTGGTTTCTTTTAAACATTGTTCTCGACAAATGAAGGAAACTTTTCAAATTTTACATTAGAGTATGTATTTAGTCTTTTGAAGAAAGCTTTGATATTCTCAAGTCAAACTCAGTCTGTCTAGCATATTTCAACCTGTATTGGTAGGCACCGTGGCTGTATTTACAGACACAATGAAAGAGTGAAGAAAAATAACCGTACTCTTCCTAAACCTCACAGATATTCAAAACTTATCTTGTTCTTGGAGCTCACTAACTTGATTGGCTGTAATACATATTTTAGTGTTTATTTATACCTGTTTATACAGTGTGATTTGATGAGGGTTTTGTGGCTGTGGGGTCTTGCCTTGGCTTTATTTTTACGAAAATCTCTGTTTAGATAAGCCAGGGCCAAGGTGAAAGGGGATAGGTGCAGAGACTCATGCGGCAGGCACTGAAAATCTACCCTGTAACCCACACCTCAGCATCCCATCTCTTCTTGTGCTTTGGACTGCTCACTTTTGTAGCCTCTTTGAATGTTTCAGGAAGCTCTTTCTCAGCATCTTCTTTTTATCTCATTGTGTTGCTCTACTTCATCCTTCTAGCTAATTTTCCATTTTCTTTATTAGATGTCGGTAATGTTGTCATGAAAAATGGTTTTCATTATTTATAGCTTTTGTCTTTATGTGTGTGTGAGATGTGTGCATGTGTGGTATATAGTGTTAGTGTTTGTAGGAACATGTCACACATGTGGAGGGGACAACATTGAATTGGTGTTTGATTTCAACATTGTTAGAGACTGGGGTCTCTGATGTTGTTTACTGCTGCAAATACTCTGTTTGCTGGCCTGCAGACTTCCTAATAATGTTCTGCTTCTGTCTCCTACATCACAGTAGGGATGCTGTCATTCCAGATGCAGTTTCCTCAAGGCCAGCTCTGTATGGACTCTGAGGAGTCTTCTCCCTCTGGTACTCCTTGGGCTCATGCTTTTCCAGTGAGCCTTCTTTCTCTACAGCTCTACTGAGAATCTTACATTTACAGAATTTCACATTTTTCCTGATTTTTTTTTTTTTTTTTTTTTTTTTTTAGTTGCATTGCTTCCAGTTGGTCTTTGGTCAGTCAAGATAGGTTCTGCCATTATGAATATCTGTCTCCCCCTCTTTTTCCATTCTATAATCCTAGAACCTAACATTAGTCATTGATAAGTATGTGGAAGAACACACTGAATTAAACTCGGTAAGTTAGTTCTTTATGATTAATAAGAAAATAAGAAAGCCACAGCAGAAATGATAAAAAGTCTAGAAACAAGAGGAATTGGATCTTAACTTATAAATTTGAGTTGTTTCATAAAAGACTTCCAAGTTATAGAACATAGCTGATTGATTGAAGTGTCCCAGATACAGAAAAGTTGACTTTTTCTATAAAACTAGATAGGAGACCACAAGAGGAGAACAAGTGTTGAGAAGGATGGGGAGGCAGAAGGTGACATGTGACATGAAAATGGAAACGAGGCAACTGAAGGGATGACACAAGACAGGGGAGAAGGAACTGGAGGAAGAACATTCTAGAAAAACAGTGAAACTCAATTTGTTTGTAAATTCCATAGCCTGGCTCTTTGTAAACTGATACAATGTTAAAAAGAAAAGATACTCCTTTTCTTTGTTCAGTATTTTCTATTATAATTCATTTTATTGATTTCATAATTTTTCATATATACAGAAATACAATATGACTTTATAGCAAACTAATTTTCAAGTTCTGCTTTCTTTTTCCTATGAATAGAAAAATAAAATAAGTGAAAAATCCAGTAACATTTATTACACTAATAAATAAATTTAGTGTAATTTGGGACTTAGAAAAATGTAATTCTTCTCTGAAAATTTTTCAGCTCCTTTAGAAAGATTCTCTATAAATGTCATATTTTGTTATGATTTACTTTACTTTTTAAAATTTTTAAACTGTATTCCACAAACTGGCTTTTGAATTAACTAATATGTTCTTTATCTAGCTTTTAAAGATTGTTTAAAATTAGATATTATAATAAATTCAATATATAACTTTATATAATATTTATACCATAAGAATTAGTTGGAATTCTCAGGACAGTGAGATAACTTAGTGGGTAAAGGGACTTGCTGTCAAACCTGATAACCTGAGTTCAGTACTATGATCCTACATTGTTCAAAGAGAAAATTGATACCTGCCATTTGCCCTTTGACTTACAAATGTGTACCCCCTGCCAATAAAATGTAATAGTAACAATTACTGAAAAAAAAATGTCCATGGATTTGTAATAGAACAAAGAGGGCTCTAGATGAAGGCTTGGAGTGAGCACAGGGAAGGGTGAAAAGTGTTTTTATTATAATCTCAAAAATAGAAAAAGTAAAAAGAAAAACCCCCAAACTGCATATTAGTATTTTTTGTTTAGTTGCTTCCCCCTATATTTATTGTTTATTATCTAGACCCATACCTTATTTATCAGTGATGTTTCTAATAGGCACATGGTATTCCATTTTTACATGGAAGCATTTTTGTTTCTGAGTGATAAAAAGACAAGGTAGAAATTGTTCAGAACATCTTTATTCCTGAGTTAGAATGTCATGGGTATGCATACTTCTTCCCTAAAAGAGAACTTTAATTGTTACTGGTGTCAGCAGAATTCAATCACTTCTACCTGGTAAGAGGCTGATCTTTGACATGTTTATGGAAACTGCTTAATCTTTTAATAGATGACTAATTTTTTTTTGAAGGCAGCGCTGTGAAGCTTTTATCTTGATATCTGCAAAACCAATGTTAAAAAGGAACAATTTTCATTTGACTCTTAAAATTTTTTCCAGTCTAGTATGTAAAAGTAGAATGGAAGTTATGGATGGAAAACTTCTACTAATTTTTCTCTATGTATTTCATATTTAGGTATTCTAAATAAGTTTTTATTTTTAGTGATTAATTAATTCTTAAGTTTCTTTAACAAGACCTTCAGATCTTTTTTTTTTCTTTTTTCTTTCTTTTTTTAATCCTTATATTTTTATTAAAGTCCAACCATTGCCCCCCTCCTGGTCCTCACTCCTACAGTTCCTCATCTCATTCCTCCTCCCCCTTGTCTCCAAGAGGATGTCCCCCAACCTCCACTAAGCCTCCCACTCCCTGAGGGGCCTCAAGCTCTCTTGAGGGTTAGGCTCCTATCCCCTTGAGGCCATCAGACCAGGCAGTCCTCTTCTGTATATGTGTCTTCAGTGGGTAGGCTCTGTATGCTGCCTGGTTGGTACCTAAGTATCTGGGAACTCCCAGGGGTCTGGGTTAGTTGAGACTGCTAGTCTTCTTATAGGGTCACCCTTCCTTTCACTTTCTTCAATCCTTCTCCTAATTCAACCACAGGAGTCCTGACTTCAGTCCAGTGGTTGGGTGTTGGGTGTAAGTATCTGCATTTGTCTCAGTCAGCTGCTGGTTGGGCCTCTCAGAGGACAGCCAAGTTAGGCTCCTGTCTGTAAGCACATCATAGTATCAGTAATAGTGTCAGGCCTTGTTACTTTCTCTCCCCCTCTTCCATGAGATGGATCCCAAGTTGGGCTGGTTACTGAACCGCCTTTCCCTTAGTCTTCTCCATCTTTGTTCCTGCAGTTCTTTTAGACAGGAACAGTTCTGGGTCAGAGTTTTTGACTGTGGGATGGCAACCTCATCCCTTTAGTTGATGCCCTGTCTTTCTCCTGGAGGTAAACTCTCCCAACTCTTGGGCATTTCATCTCAGGTCCCTCCCTTTGAGTCTTGAGAGTCTCTCGACTACCAGGTCTCTGGTACTTTTTAGAGGGTCCTTCCCCTCTCACCCCACCCCCGAGGTTGCATATTTCCATTAATTCTGCTGCCCCCCCAGGGCTTCTCTGTCTTCCCCCATACCTGATCATGTTGTTCCCCCTTTCCCCTCCTACTCCCCTTTTCCACCCAGATCCCTCCCTCTCTCTGTCTCCAGTGGTTAATTTCTTCTCCCTCCCGAGTGGGATTAAAGCATCCTCACTTGGGCCCTTCTGCTTGTTTACCTTCTTGAGTTCTGTGGATTGTATCCTAGGTATTCTGTACTTTTTTGGCCAATATCCACTTATTAGTGGGTATATACCATGCATATCTTTTTGGGTCTGAGTTACCCCACTCAGGATGGTATTTTCTAGTTCTATCCATTTGCCTACAAAACTCATGATGTCCTTGTTCTTATTAGCAGAATAGTATTCCACTGGGTTTCAAAGCTCAGTGTTTGCAGAGTATTTAAGTTTGTTTGTAAAACATGAGTTTCATTTGTTTCCCTGGATCTGACCCTTGTTCAGAGGTGTGGCTGAGGGCTGAGGATGGAGGTGGCTGAAGTGCTTTTCTGGCATGTGCCTTGAAGGCTTTGCTTCAGTTCTAGTACTGCAAAGCAAAAATTTAAGCCAATCAGTCCAAAAATCAGAACTCCAAATCTGAAAAGGAATGTTCTTTACATACATAGTTTTTAAAAGTAAAATTCCTCTTTGTTTCCTGCATGAACTATATTACAACCTAACATTAAGATCGGGAGATTTTCCCTAGATAACACACACATCTTTTTTCCCTGCGGCAGCAGAAGATGTATCTCTTGATGTTTGACTTTGGAAGTATTAAGTCAATTCGGTGAAAAGAGCTTTTCCTATTTAAGCAGAAATAGATTGAACTTAATCCTAGGGAATAGGTGATGTTGATTACCGTGAGGAGAGTCAGAGCTGGGTCCCAGTGGCTCAGAGGAGGCTTGCATTAAGTATTTTGGGACTAATTAATCAGGAAATGATTTAATTAAAAAGGAGACTGCTCATCAGTTGCCCGCTCTGGGTATTTCACAAACGGGAGCTGTGAACCTGAATATCTGCACTTCTTTTTCTAGCACTGTTCTTTTAACAGTGTCTGTCTCTTTTGAAAGAAAAAAATGAAAATATTTTTAGCAAACTTTATTTTATAGTAATAAACTTGGATATCAAATTGATTTCTATGAGTTATAAATTTACATGAAAACAACAATTTTGGAGTTAGGCAAGACTGGTTGAACTGGAAGTTTTTTTAACTTTTAAACTTACTGTTTTATTTATTTTTTTTAATCCTGGAAAAATCCCTGCTAATTAGAAAATTGATTGTTGGATATGTTTGTAAACATATTTAACTGTATACAAATATATAAATTTATTTATGCAGTATTAAAGTTAAAGTTCTAGCAACTCTCGATGAATTTATTTATTTTAATTATCCTGACATTTCTGATTGTGTAATAGTGATGACTTGAGGATTATTATGGGAAAAAGAATGTTTTGAATTCACAGGAGTATATGTGCTATATATGTCATATGTATTATTTTCCAGACAGATTTGTTTTTATGACTACTTACATCATCTTCTTCATTTACCAGATGAACATTTAGACATGAACAAACTCGTGAGAGATTCATAGTTGTTCTAAATGTTGCTTTTGTCAATTTTACCTTTTATCTTTTGAGATTTGACCTAGTAAGATGTGTGATTTTTTTTCACTTTTTTTTAAAAATTATCTTTAATCTTTTCTTTTTTACAGTCTACTTATTATCCCCCTTCCAGTCTGCCTTCAGACAGTTCCTCATCCCATTCCTCCTCCACTATCTCCAAGAAGATGTCCTCCCATCCCCACCCGACCAGGCTTCCCCACTCCCTGAGGCCTCAAGTCCCAGGTTAGGTGCATCTTCTCTCACTGAGGCCAGGCCCAGCAGTCCTTTGCTATATTTGTGCCTGGGCCTCATATCAGCTGGTGTATGCTGCCTGGTTGGTGACTCAGTATCTGAGAGATCTCAGGGGTCCAGGTTAGTTGAGACTGCTGGTCCTCCCATGGACTTGTCCTAAGATGTGTGATATTGAATGAGCAATGGTTTGATGAATTAGAAAAGGAAGAACTAGAAAGTTTACTCTCAGTAGAGGCTGTAAGACTTCATATTCTTCCCAGCTTTGCATCTCTACTCAGTTGCTCCTAATGTATTCTAAGCAAATGAAGGAAATCTGATTTATGGCCCTTTGGGGAATTTGAATTTTATGTAATTATTTCAACTTAGTTGTTGTTTGAGGTAGTAAATCTTGTGCTATTATGACACAATATGATGTTTACAAACTTCATAAAACATTTAGTCGTTGAAGTGTTGTGACTGATATGGTATTTGCTTTTAACAGTTAGATACAGGTCTATTAAAAGTGTAGTTTGTTAAACAAAGTTGTTATTTCAGCAGTCAGCCTTTTATATACACATGTATGATGGAAGCAAGGTGCTAAATTCAGGCCGAGTCCTATAGCCGCCACTTTTACTCCATTTTGAATATCTCCAGGTTATTTTTATTTCCTTTGTGAGCTTTTGCTAATTTGTGCAACTTAACTACTCAGGTATTAGCTTTATTTAAAGTTGCGGTGTATGTTTCGGGAACACTCATAGTGAATGTGTAACTACCCTCACGCAGCCCCAGAGTTTAGCAGGTTAAAATAGGAGGATTATGAGTGGAGGCCCAATTTGAACCAGTATTTGAAGACCTTGTCCCAAAAATGTATTTTGCATGTATTAATATAAACAGATTGCCATAAAAACAGGTCAAAGACTGTTGTCTTATAAGGTTTAAGTTATAGTTTTTAAATGAATATTTTATGTAACACCTAAGTCACCTCATACTTGCCTTTTAGCTATGGAAAACAGGAACGAAAATCAGAGATTCAAAGGAAAAAGAAGAGAGGTTCTGTGGAATGTTTTTTTTTTTTTTTTCTCTTCTGGGTTTTGGCTGTCTACTTTCATTTTGTTTTAGGCTTCTCCTTTAGCTTTCAAAATGTATAGAGGCTTTTAGGAATCTAAGTACCAAGGCTTTTACACAGCCCAAGGTAACTTTTACTTCCATAAATCTTTATTTGTATGCTGCTCAACACATCACATTTAAAACCATAGTGTCAGGTATTTTTGTTTTGTTTTGTTTTGTTTCCCTAGGACAATAAGTCTTCTTTCCCATTCCTCCTGTCACGGTATATTAAGAGAAAAAGCCTTTAACAGAAGAGACAGCCACATTAATTTAACATCTATGATGGCCAACAGTAGCTTAATATAGAGTATAAGGTTTATGAGAACCCTACTTCCTGGCCCCTGAAAATTCAAAATGGGGTAGAATGTACACAAAAAATATTGTGGTAAACAGTCCTCTAGGAGGACCCCACCAGTGCTTTTGCTGTGGAAATGAAGTGTCACATTAGCAAATACATTAGCTTAATCAGGGACTTTGTTTGTATTAGCCCCGTGAAACTATTCTCAAAAAGAAAATAAGCTCAGATTTTATGACCACTTTGATCACTGACATAAGTATAATGCTTTAAGTCTTGAATATGTTGTATCCTAATCTACACTGTTGGTTTAGAGGACACAAGGCTTGATGTTATCTGGAGAGGCTCAGAAATGCATCTTACTCTTTAGGATATTACCAGTATTCAAGTATGCAAGGGAATTTAGAAAGAGATTTACATTGTTACCTTAAAAAGCATTTTATTGTTTATGTTGTTTGGTTTTGTTGAGTACCTAGTGAGGGTTTGGGTTTGTGGACTGGGCCTTAAACAGTTTTTGAGGAAGTAGTTTTTTATTAAGAAGAATTATTTTGTTTTCCATGTGTGGGTGAATTATGCTAAAGTAATGATGTAAAATATTTTTAGATAGTGTATTTCTTCCAGAACAAAATGTTTAACAACCCAAGTTTCATCTTCTTCAGTACCACACAACAAGGAAATACTTTCTGGTTTTTTTTTTCAATTTGAAATGTAACATGGTATATTTGGAAAGAACATGGATTTTTATGTTACATCTGCGTTTCGTCATGGCCTGGATATGTCACGTCTGCTCTTGCTAGAAGTCTAGACATCAAGAGCCTTCTCTGTGAGAGTCTAAGTGCTCTTTCATCAGCCCATGAGCCTCTTTCTTAAGTACATTTTTAATATTGCAACTAAATAATTCTTTAAAACCTTTTATTATTTTAGATTAAGAACAAGATACGAACTTTATTTTTTGCTGGTTTTGATGCTCTTTATCTATTCTTGAAGATCTTTTTTCTCTACTATTACTGCCATTGAGTTAGAAATACTTCTTTTAATGCTTCCAATTATTCAGGTTTATTCATGAATACCTATGTTTGCTTTTCTTTATTTGAAAATATTTGTTCTTAAAGGACATTTTCATTGGCCATAAAGTTAGTGGTTTGACAATTTTGCTTTCAGCATTCTGAAGACAATTTTCTATTGCCTTTTAGCCTTTTTTTTTAAGTCTATGGAAGTATGTTATTGTTCCTGAACTGGTATTATGGGTATGTAGCCTGTTCAGATGCGTGGATCCACATTAAGAAGGATTTTACATTCAGTTAGCTGTTCTGTTTCTATGTTGAAATTTTTAATTGCCTTTTAGCAAGAATCCTCTTCTTATTTTGCAATGTATTTTTTGTTTGTTTGTCTGTTTCTTCAAATTTTAAGACTAGTATGTTATAAAAGTTGCCTATTGAATACCTTTGCTGTATATGGGTTGAGAGCTAACATTCTTTTTTTTTTTTTTTAAATTGGATATTTTATTTATTTACATTTCAGATGTTATCCCCTTTCCCCATTTCCACCCCCTGCCCCGAGAAACCCCCTGTCCCATCCCTTCTCCTTCTGCTTCTATGAGGATGTGCCCCCACCCACCAACTCCCACCTCCCCACCTTCAAATTCCCCCACACTGGGGCATCCAGCCTTCACAGGACCAAGGACCTCCTCTCCCACCTATGCTGGACAAGGCCATCCTTCACTACATATGCAGTTAGAGCCATGAATCCCTCCCTGTGTACTCCCAGGCAGGTGTTTTAGACCCTGGGAGCTCTGGTTGGTTTTGTTGTTCTCCCCATGGGGCCGCAAACCCCTTCAGAGAGCTAACTTTCTTGTGCTAGAATAATAAGGACTAATAATGTTCAGACAAATGGTTTTAAAGATTTTGCCAGTGTTCAATGTTTAAAGAAAGGAGATAAAAGTAATAATAGTAATTTATATCCACAGTTTTTCATATTTTGCAAAATTATTTCCATATTTTCTCTTTTAAATTCTTTTATTTTTTAATTTATTGAAAAATGATTTCTCACATAAAATATACTCTGATTATAGTGTCCCCTTCCTCTACTCCTCCCAGTTCTTTCGCACCTCCACTCATCTGGAGTCAACCCTTTTCTGCCTTTCATTAGAATACAAACAGGCTATACGAGATAATAATAAAATATAATAAGATAAAACAAAATTAATACATCAAAATTGGACAAAACAAACACAAGGTAGGGAAAGAGCCCAAAAGAAACAGAGATCCACTTCTTTACACACTCAGGAGTCATAAAAAACACTAAATTTGAAGCCATAATGTATATGCAAAAGACATTCTTTGTGCCTCCTCCTTGTGGGTTTCCCTTACCCCTGAGGGGAGGCATTTAATGGCGACATCCCATTTCCATTTTGGGCTGAGTATTTCAAGTTGTCTCATCCTCTATGTAATGTTTGCTGCAAGTCTCTATATATGTTACCGTTTACTGCCACAGGAAGCTTCTCTGATGATGGCTGAGGAAGGAGCTAATGTATGAACACCATAAAATGTCATTAGAACTCATTTTATTGCAAAGTGGTTTGTTCATTTGGTTTTTGTTTTTAAAAGATCAGTAGTGTTTTATTTTACTTTAGGTCCTTGGATATCTAGTCTCAGGTTCTTGGTCACCCAAGCAGTGTTGGGTGTGGGTTTCATCTCGAGAGTGGGTCTCAGGTTAAATCAGATGTTAGTTGGTTAACTCCCACAGGCTTCATGTCACCATTGCACTAGCTTATCTTTCAAGCAAGAAATCATTGTAGTTCAAAGGGTTCATGGCTGGTGTTTTACATTTCTCCTTTGTACCATCCAGAGTACCTTCCTAACCGAAGATGCTAGCACATGGGTCTGAAGGCTGTATGTAGGCAGTAGCTTGACTTCTTCATGTTTAGTGAGTTGTCTGTTTTCTTCAGCAGTGGGGCCTTTCTATCTGTTTCTGGAAAGCAACCTATTGTCTTGGCAACAGCCCAGGTTATTTGGGGGTTCCTATGCAACCCCTTTGGCCAACAACTCAATTAGATGTATCCCTTCTCTGGTACTAGCAGCTTCATTTGATGACAAGGGATGGCCAGGTGAGACTGTCTCCCTCATTATTTTGCAATTTCATTTAGAACTTCTTCATATATGTATATATCTTAAAAAGCTTTTACTCTATTATTGTTCTTAATTTTAGCTGTCTGCTTGTAATTTCCTCCCTCCTAACCCTCTTCCTTCTCTCTTTCTACTTTATCCTCTCATTCCAACCCACACCCCATCAATCTATAAAGATCTATTCACTTTACCTTTCTTGAGAAATCTATTACTTCTAGTGCATTACTCTACAAGCAACCTCTGTGGTTCTATGGATTTTAGCTTGCTTATTGTCTTAACAGATAATATCTAACCATATTTCTCTTTCTGGGTCTGGGATACCTCATTCAGGATGATACTTTTCTAGTTCTCTTCATTTACCTGTGAATTTCATGATTTCATTTTTTAAATAGCTGATTTATACTCCATTATATAAATGTATCCCATTTTCTTTATTCATTTTACTAGTTTTTTTTTTTTTCTAATTCTGGTTATTATAAACAGAGCAGCAATAAACATGGTTGAGCAAGTGTATCTGTGCTAGGATTGACCTCTTTTTTCCTTTTTGTTGGGAGTGGGATGGGGGTATATGTCCAAAAGTGGTATAGATGGATCTTGAGGTAGAACAATGTCTGTCTTCTTGATGGAACACTACACTGATTTCTTTCCTTGTAAAAGTTTGCACTCCCACCAGCAATGGGTGAGTGTTTCCCTTACACCATATCCTTGCCAGGATGTATTATCACTAGTTTTTTTGAACTTTGCTATTCTGGTGGATATAAGATGAAGTCTCCAAGTAGCTTTGAATTGTATTCTTTGATGACTAAGGATGTTGAACATTTCTCTAAGTGTTTCTCAGCCATTTGGATTTTCTCTTTTGAGAATTATCTGTTTAGCTCTGTATCCCATCTTTAAATTAGAATCAAGGATATACAACTGTAATAAAACATCTTAAATTAACTATGTAATCATTCTTTTCTGATGATTATTTACTTTAATTTTTCCCTTATAATTGGTAAAAAATAGTGGTATTTTTAACATAATTGATTGTTCAAAATGTTTAATAAATAAGTCTTACCTTGTATTATTTAAGATTATTCATCTGAGATGAGCAAGGTAATTTTATACCTCAAGTTTTAGATGTAGTAGGTTATAGACTAATAATCATAGGCATTGAAGCTATAATCTCAAAATTCTTGTGTTTTCTTCAATATTAACCATACTTGCTTCCCCCCAACATAATATTTTTATTAATTATTTGGGCATTTCATACAATATACCCCAATCACACTTGCTTCCCAGTCCTCCAAGTCGACCTTCCCACTCTAGCGCTCCACTTCTGAGAAAAATATCAAGTCCAGTTTGCGTTGCCTGTATACTCATTGGACCATGATCAAATTATCAGTGGCCAGCCCCCTTATGAAGCAAATAATAATTGCATCCTTTCCCCATTTCCCGACTACCAAGACAAAGACCATAAGCCACATACTGTGAGAACAGATTCATAACTTTTCTTCACATGTCTTCTAATCACAGATTTTTGTGAGCCATCCATTGTTTTTTGGGATACTCTGGAGAGTTCTGTTGACATCAAGTCTTAACTGTATATCTTCAGAATGTTTTTAACATATTTTCTTTTGTTTTGCTTTTTATTGTCATTTTTTATTTTTCAACATAATGACTGTAATAATGTATTGAAAGGTCTTTTTTTAAGATTTATTTAAATGACACTGGCTTATATTTCAAATTATGTCCCTAGAATGGGAATCAGACCTCATTAAGCATATGTTGTGAGACTGTGGTATTTGGGAAATTGAAATGAGGAACATCTGAGGAGCTAGAGGAAGGAGATAAAGTTATATCATTACATTTTTATTAAAAATGTAAAAATAATAAATGAAATTAAAGAGAACTTAAAAAATACTCCGCACCCCAATTTACAAGTGTTTGGAGTCAGATGAGCTGTTTAAATGCTGAGTAATGGGCTATGGGTGGGATGAAAACCACACCGTGAACACAGACTTTTTAACAATTTCTCCATAAAACTATTTTGAAGTCTTTCCTGGTTTATTTTATTTTTTTATTTATTTCTTGTACCTCTTTTTCCCTCTTCTCCCTTCCTCCTACCTACTTCACATTTCCCTTTTCTAATATAGATTGCTATTCTGTAAAAATTACATTCTGTCTTCTGCTGCACCCTTCAGACTAATTTCAGAACAACTTCTGTAGGTGATTTAAATAAAGATATGATGAAGTGTTGCTAAAACTTTTGATTTATGTGTAGCATATGCTTAGAATCCAACTTTCTTTTCAAAAAAGGAAAAAATATTTTAGAATATGTAGGCTAAACCCAAAGATCTAACAAATCAGCTGCTAGGTTTCTAAAAGAAAAACAGCATATTTTATCAGAAAAGCACATATTTGTTCAGGGTATCATATCATATGTGTTCAAGAAAGAGTTTACTGAACAATGACTGAAAAAAAATATATGCCCATTTTTGAAGCCTATTTTGAATATGATATGTATATATAACATATATCTTTATATATAAATAATATAGTATATAAATATATAAAATATATAAATATATATAAGATAAATTTTTTCTCTGACATGCTACTGATGAGATAAACTCACTATTAGTTTTAGTGTTGTTCTAAGGCTTCCTACATGGTGAAATATCTTAGTCACTGTTCTATTGCTGTAAAGAGACACCATGAACATGGCAACTCTTACGAAAAAACACGTTTAATTGAGGACTTGCTTACAATTTCAGAGGTTCATTCCATTATCATCCTGGCAGGGAGGGTAGCAACATTTATGTGTGGCATTGGAGCAGTATTTGAGACATGGGTTGGGAATGAGGATGGTAAAGACTGAAACTGGAATGGGCTTTTGAACCCTCAAAGCTCACCCCTAGTGGCATGCTTTGTCTAACAAAGCCATACCTCCTCATCCTCTTCATATAGTGCAATTCCCTGATGATTAAGCATTCAAATATATGAGCTTGTTGGGGGGCAATCTTATTCAGACCACCACCCAAAAATATATTTGTCTAGTTGGAGGCTCTGAGAGACAGCACTAATAATCCATTGTCTACATGTAAATTAAATTAGTAAAATTTAAGCATTCTTTCATCCATAAATCAAATTCAGTTCTGTATTTTCGGCTCATTAAATTGTTTTTGGCAACATGACAAAATATATTTTTAGCACACTTTTATTTCTTTGTGTGTATATGTATAACATGTTCATTTGTATTTTTGTATGTGAGGCAGACAAAAGTCCAGAAATCAACATTGCATATTTTCCTTGATTATTCTATCAACCTTAGTTTTTGAGACACAGTCTCTCTCTGACTCTCTAGTATGCCAGCTAGCTAGATTTGCAGGCCAGCAAGCCTTAGGGATCTGCCTATGTTTACCTTCCCAGTCTCTATAGCCTCTACCATATACATTAAAAACTTAAATGTAGGCCACTTAAGCTATGTATACCCCTAAGTAATTATAGTAAAGCCAATGCTAGGTGGCAGATGGCTTTTTGTTTCCTGTATAGAACACAACATTAGAAAGGTGCTGAGTAATTTTAAGAATGTGCAGTGCTCACTATCCCTTCCCCCATCCTCCTGCCTCCACATTGGTGTATCCCCACCCACCCTCCCCCGTACCTCACCTCCCCACCCTCGAATATCACCCCCCCCATGTCCAGCCTTCATGGGACCAAGGATCTCTTCTCCCACTTCCTGGGAGGGAGGGGGGGGAAATGGGGTAAGGGGAGAATATCTGAAATGTAAAAAAAAAATTTCCAATAAAAAAAAAAAAAGAAAATGGGAATTAAAATAAGTTATTAAAAATACAGCATGTCAGAAAAAAAAAAAGAATGTGCAGTGCAGTGATCATCTTGAAATCTATTGTTATGAAAGAACACAATGAATTCTGATCTTTAACACATTTTATTGACTTGTATATAACATCATTTATGGCACATCTCCTACTTGTATGTCTAACACTTTGTTGGTGGTATTGTCATAAAATTATAGTACATAATTGCAATCCAAGTTTTTACAGAATTAAAATATCTGGAAATATTTTTAATTTAAGCACTGGAAAATAGACAAATCACCCTTGTTATAGAGAAGAAGGTTTACCGGTTTTTCTTGGTATGGAACATTGTTATTTGCCGAGTATTATTTGAGATGCATAGGTTGTGAATCACTGCTTTAGGATATTTTTTGTCATGATGAGTTTTCTTCTTGAAATTTGCACATTGATTGTTCTGTATGAAATTTGGCTGGCCTAACAGATAATGTATGTTGTTCTTATTCAATAGTTTTCTGCAGCTGCTTTGTCTATAGCCTTTTTTTCTCTGACCCCATAGATGACATTCACACCTCTTACTCTTGTGAATGAAAAACTTACATGGCCTTTAGGAATTATTTTTTTTAAAAACCAAAAACAAAAACAACTATTAGTTTAGTTATACATTAAAAAAATGGTGGGTATCCAAGATGGCTGGCCAGGTATTTGCCATGTAATGGACTTGAGATTTCTGTGCATCCTAGGCTGGTCTTAAACTTGAACTGTTCTTTTGAGAATTTCATAAATGAGTACTGTATTCACAGCATTTTCACTTTTCCTCTCCCACAAACTTCTCCTGTCCCCACAAATTCATGATTTCTTCTTTAATTTCTCCCCCCGCCCCGAGTTCATTTAGTGCTGCTAGTCTGTATCTGTGTTTCATGCTGACTACTTGGAATTGGATAACCTATTAGGAGTGGTGTCACTCCTGGAGAAGATTGATTTTGCCCCTCTGAGAAGCCATTCATTGTGTATACACGCTTTGCAGTTGGAAATTGTACTGGTTTGGAAAAGTGACAGTGGTAGGTCCTCCTCTAAGCTTTATGACCTTACCAGCCATGAGGAATCGATTAGATTTACAGAGGCAGGCATAATTTCCTTCCTATTGAGCAGGCATTAAGTTCAATTAGACAGATACTGTTAGCCCAAGATGTGAGTGCTAACATTACACCACTGAGGATATCTTGCTCTGCTGGCCATTGTTGTGATTCATTGGCTTTATATTTGGGCAGGAATGTTGAGAACCTTTCTCTCCCATAGCTTACATAGCACCTCCCAGGGCTATGAGAATCGGTTTCCAGAGAGAGAGCTTTTCCTCCTCTTGCTTTAATTTCCAAAGCGTCAAGAAGTTTAAAAAGTATATAGTGTACACCTACATTGCTGTATCTTGCTTGAGATGGGTAGCATCTCTTTCTGATGAAGAGATAGGCAATGAGGACTGGGAAAAGCTGTGACTTTCTCTCTTTCATCCATTTATAAGTGAACTAGAACTCTACTCTTCTAATTCTAGTGCTATTTGGCTGAGATATGAAAAATACTTGCTGCATATGTATTTAACATTCTCTGCCAATATATATTTTAAAGAAAAATTTGAAAATTATTAGGAGCAAGTTGGATAGATACAATATTTGTCTTCTAATAGATTTTTTGTAATTATAAGCACAACAAAACAAAAACAGACGGCCTGCCTACCGTCTTTTCTTAACAGTGGGGTTTAGATGAGTATTTTCCATAAATGAAGCAATACAACTATTACCTAATAATTTACCATTTATCTTGATTCTTTTCATGCTTGTTAAACCTATATTTTACAAAATAAAAGTTGAAATATATAAAGACATTCCAGGGCAACTGGGTAAATGGATTTCCCAAATATTTCTTAAAATTTTAATACCTATTTTGTATACAGATAAAAATTTTAATTGCAATACTATATATTTTAATAAACTAATTTGCTAGTTTATTAAGAAGGTCTAAAGATTCGAGTTATTTTTATAATTAAATTTCTTCTACCTGGAGGAAACTATTGATTGAATGTTTATTGTAATTATTATTGCTTGAATGGCCTAATTTTTCTGCATATTGCAATCAATTAGCCAATGTATTTTCATGAAACTCTCTTAAGAAATACTGCTTGTTTAATACCTTTGCTCTTGCACAACCCCAGTAATTTCATTTTCCTTTGGGGCATACAGCTGTTCCCAGCCTACTCAGTGCCATGTCAGGGCATAAAATCATCTTGACAGAAAGCTCTAAATTATAAATAGTCACACAATGACATTCAGCTTGGGCGGTGCATTTATAAAAGGAGTTATTAAGAAAAATGTCATTCCAACCCATTACTAGAATTAGAATGCTTTACATTTTTGCTGCCATTTTTTGGTATTGAGATAGTATTTGTAAATGTGAATATTTAAATGAAATGTACAAATATGAAGCTATGAAATGTACAAATATAAAGTCACAGCAAAGCTATCAGGAAGTGGTTTCTAGAGTTTTCTTCCATCACTAATGTTTTTTAATTCATACCTTTTTCTCAAGAAGACTACTGACAATTTAGGGTTAATATTTTCAGAAGGCAAAAGTACAATAAATTTGCTTTCGACACCTTAATTGGCTTTTATTTTTAGTTATAGCTTCTGGCAACTCCTCACAATTTAAATACAAGTGTACTTTCTGATTTGCTGCACCAAGGAGCTTGGCCTTATAGGCAGCAGAGAGCTGAAGAGTGCGGAAACGGAGAGCATGATGGCAGGATGTAGCATTTTCGTCTTGAAACACTTTCCTTATAAAGGATAGAGCAGACTTCCTTGTGTTAACTAAAACTGGCCTTTTAGAAACTTGTCTTTTAGCTTGCTTTCTCCAGAGTCACCTAACAACTTCAGTTTAGCACTGTTATTTTCAAGCTTTAGCATGAGATACTCCAATATAGGTAGGTCTGCTGGACCCAATGCAGAAACTTAGTCTAACCAAACATCCTGCTATAAATTTTATTTACCAACTCTATAGTCCCGATAATTTTCAATACATATAGTACCACAAACACTTAATATGTGATTAAATAAAAAAACCAAAAGTTGATTTATATAATTTAATATAAGCAACTTCAGTACATTGGGTATTTAATGGATATTGTGTATTCTTTCCTGTTGTAAATGTTAGTTATATGTTACTTGATTCTATCACCTTATTACACATATATTTTATAAGTCCTATGGAAATTATATGAAAATCTACTTTTACCCCAAGGAAGGTACTTTTCCTTGAACAAAATTATTTACCATTAAAAAAATTAACATTTTAGTAGCTTGTTGTTATAAATCATCTTGTATTTTATAATGCTTATGAAACCTGGATAGTTTGCACATGAAAGAAGGTAAAGCAATGTAAACAGGGAAATCAGGTATGATAACATCTTGTTTATAGTCATCACATGGAAAAATTTAGAGTATTGCAGGTTTAAAGTTTGTATTATAAAAGGTTAGATAATAGTAACATCTAACCCTATGGCTATGCATGCATATATTTATGTGTGTGTGTGATGATTCATTTCATTTAAGCCCATAGCCATAACTTAGTCATCCTATTTGTTTACCATGTTCTATTCAGTGGGTCAAAAAGTACCTGAGTGTAGATTCTATTTCATTCTTCTACGTTGCCTTTTGATTACATTTCTCCTTTGATCACACAGTCTTTCCGAATAGATGTAT
Organism: Mastomys natalensis; assembly: GCA_021653895.1. Lineage (NCBI taxonomy): Eukaryota > Metazoa > Chordata > Mammalia > Rodentia > Muridae > Mastomys > Mastomys natalensis. Next base: position 678,731 of record JAJTUV010000660.1, on the reverse strand, counting down.
TTTCTTACCAGGCCTTTTCCAGCTTAGCAACATTCATTTCTCCTTCAGACATGCCTTGAAACAGCATCATAAGTTTATTCTTTCCATTCTCAATTTCTGTCTTTTCAAAGTGATTTCTGTCAAAGGTTCAATGTTCTGAGTTTTTCTCTTGGCTACTTAATCACTTTAGCCACTTAGCTTTGAAAGTGCCTGGTGAGAAAGAAAGAATGTTGTTCTGGCAGATGTAGGTCATTTCAGTTGATTTGTCAGTTTCTCATTCCTCACTCATAGTATGGCTCAAAAATGATGGAAAAATACAGTATTTTAGTTGTTTTCTGCAAAAGCTTTAACTTAATGGTAATTTTAAGCTACTGTTGCTTCTGATACTTATTTAGATTCATGCTTCGCAAAATGTGTGTGTGTGTTTGTGTGTGTGTGTGTGTGTGTGTGTGTTGATAATTAACCAGAAAGGAACACAAATCCTGTTAACCTTAACATTTTATCTGATATTATTATCCTCTATTATGTGCTAGGCACAGTGCTTGTCATTGAAGGCATCAGTTAAAAGACAAAGACATTTGATGGAGAGATTAAGATGTTGCAAGTGAAGATACTTTTTTAAGACTAAGCATGGTGTTGCGTGACTATAATTCCAGCATTCAGGAGATAGAAGCAGGAAGATTGCAGGGAGGTAGAAGCCAACCTGCTTAGCAGAGTTTATTCCAGTCAAGTCAAGTTTATATAATGAGACCTCGTGTTAATCTCTTAACACCACTTCCTTAAGAAAAAAATACTGTTAGTGAGTTGTTATGAAAATGTGTGTTTGAAGGAACATCTTATGTTTTTTAAGCTATGTTTTTTCATATAATTATCTTTTCTATCTTTTCATAATGATGTAATTGCATATTTCTAGAAGCTTAGTGTGACACGGTAGTCTCAACATTAGATTAGTTTCTTTAGTTACTCTTTGGTGGTGCTTTCACTGTTGACTTGTATTGACTGCTGGAGTAATTCATCATCATTATCAGAAATCATCTTCTTAATACCAATTATATGTGACAGGGTTTCCAACTTTGAATAATAATCACACGATTGTTGACTATTTCAGTATTGTATAAATGCATCAAAACTAATTAAACATAAACTCCGTACTTTTAACTCTGATGACCACAGTGAAACTAATACATGTAAATTATAACAATTAAAATATGTATTTGCCATATTCATTTCATATTATGAATAGCTTCCAGAAACTAAATTGTTGAACTTGATTGTTATAATTGTATGGGTAATTTCTTTAGTTTGCTTGCATGTTTGTATATGCCTAGGCATGTTTATGAGGCTGTGTGTTCAGATGGCTCAGTTTTCCCCAAACACTTTTTCAGTCCACTTCAAAAACTTTGTATATAGTCTGATTATGGACAGTATAACCTCATCTTTATACAATATTTATTTATCTCTTTATGTTGTTTTCAAATTAAGAACTATTTGTTTCTAAACATAATAATTTAACAAAAGTTGTCACCACCATTGTATAACAATAATTTGTTATGAATGAGCAGCTAGATTACCAGAACATACTTCTAGTAAGACTTTTAAATTATTGTAGAAAATATTGACATAAATAACTCAAGGTAATACAAAGAATAGTTCTGCTCCACTTTGAGAAATACTATGAAAATTTAATGTCTGCATCTAAAGAGGCAGTTTATATATGGCATTGACAAGTAAAAAAGGCCAACAATTATTACAGCATTAATCACTCAATCCCTGTATGAATATAAATTAATATAGTTAAAAATAATGATCAAGAAACACTGTCTCGAAAAACCAAAAAAAAAAAAAAAGATCAAATTAATTGTTGAATAATTCACTCTTATTTTGTGAAATATCTTAAGCACTTAATATAATTATAACAAAATTATATTAAATTCTTTGTGGTCATTTTGAATGTTCTCAATTTTTTATAAAGGGTAGGAAAGGTAATGTTTTGTTGCATGATGTAAGTATGCAGGAGTTAAGAACAGTACAGAGGTGGGCAGTAGTTAGCACAGAGACTCGTAACTGCTCACAGTGCTGAGAATGTGTAACATGTCCCTAAATGGGACATTAGTATGCCCTACCAGCTCAAGGCTTAAGAAATATTATGGAAGAGGGAGCAGAAAAAAAGTAAGAGTAGCTGAAGAAGAATTGTTAGGAATCCTGTTTTCAGGAAATGATGGGTCATTTCATTCATGAATTAAAGCAGTGGAGGTTACCTGCTCAAGGATCTGCAAAAAAATCAACATCCAGCACTGCTTCGGAGGCCTCAGGGGGCCTCAGGGGGGCCTCAGGGGGGCCTCAGGGGGGCCTCAGGGGGCCTCAGGGGGCTGCACACCTAGTGATCTGTATTCAGTCAGTGCTGGGAGAGAGTCAGTCGGGTTTGTTTGTTTGTTTTCGTTGTTGTTTTTGTTTTGTTTTGCTTTGTTTTTTGAGGCATGTATGGCCACTGGTAAATCTCCCAGGCAGCTTGGATGGCCCATACTTACTTGAGTTCTCCCAGTAAAACTGTTTTGACTGGGTGGGTCATTAAGAAGAATAGAAAAGTTTGCTGGGAGATTGTTCAATGGATAAGAGGTTTTATTGCTCTTCCAGAAGACCTGGATTTGGTTCCCCTAACCCATATGAAAATTCACAACCATTTTAAAAGTCTTGTTTCAGAGGATTTGATGTCTTCTTCTGTCCTCTGCAGACTCCTGAATACAGGTGGTGCACATAAACTAGCTAGCTAGCTAGCTAGCTACCTAGTTGGCTAACAAACACACACTCATATGCATAAAAATAATGAATTAAAAAGACTGTGAAGTTGGAAGAGGAATATGTTCGGTAAGGAGTTGGAAGAGGAGAGTAGATATGATCAACATAGAGTGTATACATGATTGAAATTCTCAAATAAATAGAAATATACTTTAAAATGGCAAAGAAAAAACTGTAAAGTTTTGAAATCAATCCTCTGAAGAACTATATATAATTTATGTTATTTTATGAAGATATTTTTTTGTGGATAGCCTCAGCCTTGTATTTTGATCCTAGTTCCCAGTAGATAGCCTCAGCCTTGTATTTTGATTCTAGTTCCACCCTTCTGGGAGGGGCTGCAGAGGATGATTGAATCTGTACACAGAGGACATCTTGTAAACCTTCTGTCCAATTAAAACCTGTAAAATAAAGGCTAGAGTCAGAGATTGGGCAGTAGAAGGGGAGGCGGAGGAAAAGGCTTAGGGGAGGAGAGAGTCAGAGGGATTCGATATAAAAGGAGGCAGAAGCAGAAGCAGAGAACAGAAGAAGGAGGTAGAAGAAGAAGAAGTAGAAGCAGGAGGAAGCAGAGCAGAAGGAAGCTGGAGATAGAAGGAAGCTGATGATGGCGAGCCGGAGCTGGACAAGCACGTGGCCTGAATAAACCGCAAGTTATAAGGGATCTCATAGCCAGGGATTAGAGTAGTGTAGCGGTAAACCTGCCCAATCTAGGTGTGCTATTTATACCATAATTATTGAGTTGTGTCTTCCTTTACTGGTCTCCATCGCTAGGAGATCTTATAGCAACAAATTTGGGGTTTAAATAACAACTTCTGCTACAGATATTAGAATTGTATTAGACTCAGGATTATAATGATAGTGGCCATGACTAGTCCTATTAATTAGAAAGTTAAGAAAATTGAGGGAAGTGAGTTTGTCTTTTCGAAGGAATTATCATTTTACAAAATTGCAAAGATTTGTGGTATATGCAACAAGAGGATATCCCCAAGTACTTCAGATGGCTAGATGTGAGGAAAAAACTTGCGTGTGTTTCTCGAGGAGTGTCCTTTATTAATTTATAAGATAAACCAATTGTTTGGATAGGGGGCCCAAAAACAAACCAACAAACAATCTCCAAAGTGTTAAAGGGTATAACACAGCAGAAGGCTGCAGAGTGATGTTGTTAGAAGTCTGCTTCTAGAGAGTTGGCATTGGTTCCAGAGTGCTGACGAAATGCACTATGGTAATAACATGTGTTGCTACATTTGTTGATAAATATTGGTTATTTGATTAGGAAGGAAAAAATGAAACTAAGGGCTTTTGATTTTGTAACAGGAATACACAAATCTGTTTTTATTCCTCAGTATGGCCATCTCTAGGAAAAGACATGAATTTCTGTTATTCCCAGTTTAAATCCTTCAGAGGCCTCAACAGTGCTTATGAAACTCTTATGAATGTTCCCTTTGTGAGGCAAATGGGATGCCAGAACATGGAACAATGCATGTCTAGTATTTGATAGAACTTCAGTAATTTCCTAATCTAGCAGACCTCTAATTAGATGAATCTGGGCACAGCTTTGCAATAAGTATGTATTTTTAACCTTTCGTGTATTCTAAGGTGGCACTTTGAGGACTCAGGGTAAGGAACAAGTTAGAAGACTAGAAAACTCAGATTTCATACAAACAATTGTGTTCAGTTTTTGGACCTTGACTCCATGATAATCTCCTACAGTTCATTGGGTTTTGTAGTGTGTAGGACTATTAAATACACACTGATAGATACATGTATCGTATTAGTGATTTAAGTAATGTAGAAATAATACTTCAAGCTGTATTTCAAGATTTTGTTTGTTTTTTAAAAATTGAATTCCAGAAACAATTTGTAAAGACCATGAATATTTCAGGTTTTCTTTTTCAAACTTGAGTCATAGATGCTGCATTTCAAGCCAAGTTAAGGTTTGATTATTCTACACTTCATGGCTCTTTAAAATTCTAGTTGCTATAACAACTTTGATATTTCTTTATTATTTTTAGCATGTCAGTTGCCATAACAATAAGATATATCAAAAAATAGAAAATTTTTTTATAATAGAAAACTTCCTTTCAATTAAAAATGAGGTTAAATGAACATTTCTTTCCTTTAATGTTAACCTGTTATTTAAATGTGATGTTCACACATCTGTGTCCACACAATTCTATAGACTTTTATTTCAAGAGATGTTATATGGTTAACCTGTCCCACTATGATTTTACTGTACAAGATTTGAAGGAAAATACCATTTCATTTCCTTTTTCTGAGCTAATATTAATTTTGTTAAGATTTCATTTAAAAATTGTACTAAATAACTTAATTTTCAGGTGAACTATTCCACAAAATAAGGAAACCTCTTAGATATGAGACTTATGAAAGCCTGGCCTTTTTGTCCTATGTAATTTGAAATGCACTTCCAGTGTTTTAGTCATACTAACGATTGCGCAGTCTCACTTACCCAGAAATAACTGACAGTCGAGGACTAAGCCGTGACTCTGAGAGGAGTACTTTTAAGTAGTCTTTGTTCTATATAAAGTTGTCATAAGCTCTCTTTCCAGGTATTATACCTTTAGGAAATTGCAAATAGGAACTTAAAAGACAAAGTAGAAGATACTGTTCTATGTTATGCATATAAAGTCAAAATGATGGGAGATGTGTATGAATTTTAGTACCTAGTCACTTGTAAAATTAAACAGTTCTATCTCTTTATCCCCTATTTCCCCTGCTGTCTTGAACACATACACCACAGTTGCAAAGGGTATGATTATGTCAGAGGGCAGTGTTCTGATTGATGCTAACAGTGTTCTGATTGATGATCACTCACTGTTAAACAAATATTAAATAAGCATTCATTGTAGGCATGTGAACTCACAGATTCTTGGTTATTTTGGTTGTGCTTTACACAAAACTTGTTTATTATGTCATTATTTTTGCCATGCATACTTACACTTGATTCACACACTTTACATACAGAATGTTGTTATCCTTCCTGAATATTCTTTTATTTACACAAATCTTGAATTTGTGTGAATGCCTATGAACACATACACGTGTACACACATGTTCCCATGTGTGCGCATAAGCACACTATTGATCTAGCTACCACTTTTTTATAATTCAGCAAGAATTCTTTTTTTTTTTTTTTTTTATGTTTAGAACTTTGTGGGTATCCATCCCATGTGCAGTCACCAAAGGTAGATGTTGATGTGGATGTCAGGAAGTACATGCTGACAGGAGCCTGATATAGCTGTCTCCTTAGAGGTCTGCCAGAGCCTGACATATTCAGAGACAGATGCTCACAGCTAAGCATCAAACTGATCATGGGGTTCCCAATGGAGAAGATAGAGTGAAGACTGAAGGAGTTGAAAGGGTACGGGACCCCATGAGGAGAGCAACAATCCCAACCAACCAGAGCCCCCAGGGTCTAAACCACCAGCCTGGGAGCGCTTAGGGAGGGACCCATGGCTCCAGCTGTATATGCAAGGGTGCTATATCTAAGTGGGAGAAGAGATCCTTGGTCCCTCGAAGGCTGGACGTCCGTGGGGGGGGGGGTTGAGGGTGGGGAGGGGAGGTGCGGGGGGGAAAGTGGGGGTACACCCTCATAGAAGCAGGAGGAGGGTGGGTGGGATAGGGAGTTCCTGGGAGGGAGGGGGAAAATGGGGTAAGAGGAGAACAACTGAAATGTAAATAAAATTTCCAATTTAAAAAAAAAATAACTTTGTGTAACGTGTGCTCTTTGAGGCCTGACTGTCCTCTTAGTGTTCAGGTTCATCCGTGGGTTGTTTTGGTTTTGGCTTTTATTCCCTTTTGTTACTCTACGCAGCAGGCCACAGTAAGTACATACCACAGTTTCCTCAAGGACATACCTGTTGATGGGTGTGTTTGCTGTTTCTACTTTGGACAGTCTAATTTTGTACATGCTACCAGGAACATTTTTTTTTTGCAAGACTTGATATCTTATAGTTATTTTGTGGGTGTGTTTGTATGTCTTTTGGATTGAGATGATGTGTCATAGTATAGATTTATTTAATAGCACAAGGATTTTTTAAAATGTTTGTCATAGTTTCTAAGTTTTGGCCATTTTATACCACCACCACCAGTCTGTAAAAATGTCAGTTGTTTTTCAATCTTATCAAAAAGTTTATTGCCAGTCTCATAATTTTGGCCACGATAGTAAGTACATTGGTAACTTATTATTGTTTGATTTTTGCCTTTAACTAATGACTTGAACTAAGCACCTTTGACTCCGCCATCCATCCCTAAATGTTGTATATACTCCTGGTACCATGTGGTGCTTCGAGTCATGTATAATTACCTTGTAGCCTGATCCAACCTCTGTGTGTGTGTGGTGTGTGTGTGTGTGTGTGTGTGTGTGTGTGTGTGTGTAAAATAAGGAAAACTCTTAAATATGAGATTGAAGAGAGCTTGGCATTTTTCTCCTATGTTATTTTGAAATGCACTTCCAATATTTTAGTACGTCTTGAAACTAGGTTGTGCCAGTCTTCCAAGTTTGTTTTTTATTTTCTTTTAGAAGATTGTTTTACAGTAGTTATCTCAAATTCTTTGTGTTTACATATAGGTTTTATAATCTACAGTTTTTACAGATAAACCTGCCTAGATTTTAATATAAGTATCCAATATATAAAACTGGTGAGAATCTGTTTTTTTTTTTTTTTGATAGCATGTCTTCAAAACATAATGATAGTATATCCCAGCATTTCCTTAACCTTTTAACTTTGTCATGGTGACACTCTGTAGTTCTCAGAGTAGAGACATTATTCTGATTTTATTAGCTGTATCATTGTATTCTGCTGTATGATCCTAATGTAAATGGTTTATTGTTTTATTATTTTAATTTCATGTTTATTACATGTATATAGCAGTGAAGTACTTCATATTTTTAAAAAGTATTTTCATTCCCTTATGTTTTAATGGGTATAGAGTAGTTATTTTAATATTTCTTGCATATACAGTTAGACCTTTGATGAATGACTTCATTGTCTCATTTATTATATCGACTGAGACTTGCAGTAATAGTGCATGGAAGTAATGTGGATCCACTTGCTTGTGTAGTCCCATTCTGAAGGAGGAATCAATTTTCACAATATTTCATTGTAAAATACTCTACAAGTATATGTCTTTATCAGGTTTAGAAGACTCGCTATATGGTGTCCATAAGTAAAATTTTGTTATTTCTACGTAATTAAATATTTAATTTTTGATTCACAATAAAGCAACGGTAAGAAAATAAACTTGTGCTGTGCTGTTTAGAGCTCATTAATCAGTAGATTATTATGTGCATCACTTCAGAGCATTTGCTTTCTAGCAGTGAGCTCAAGTTGCCTCAGCGTTACCTTGAACAGTACATTACAAAGTAATTGAAACTGCATTTAATAGCAGTTGGCATTCTTAAAATAAGTAATCAACCATTGTTGTTTGCTAAAACTCAAGTTTTTAAAGCATTTTAACTATTGATATAGAATTGGATTTAGGTAAAGTTGTAAATTACTAATATTTCTCTAATATTCAAATATATGAAGAGATCAACTTTTTTCATTGTAATTTGGTCATATTTTCTGACTTCTTCCTGGATGTCTTTATTATACAAGGGATTCACAGTGGTTTTGTGTATTTTAACCTCATAGAAACTGTATTTTTTTTTGTCCTCATAGATTGTACTAGTTGTTTCCATATGTATTATATAAAGATTATGTTAAAATGTGTTTGTTATATCTCTATTCTGTGCTCAGTGGTATTTAATTGGCACTTTAGATATAATAGTGAACAAAGCAAGTATTTGCTCCCCATGAGGCTTCAACTTGCTCATGAAGACAAATGAATGAAATAATTACAAACGATGGCAAGTATAGGATCTGCTATGGTGCTCTATGGGAACTCAGAGAAGCTTTCCAAGGGAAGAAGTTATTGGAAAGATTGCCACTGAATTGAATGAGAGAAAGATGGTATAACACATTGAGCAAGCATTGTAAGTACTCTGAGGCAGCAGGCAGCACAGTGGACCTGGGCTTACAGTGGTGAGGTGTGGAGAATTTGTCTAAGCTAAATAGCCTAGAAGGAAAATGAGACTAGACAGTTAAATGGCGACAAGATTTTATATGACCTTCTATGAAATACAGAATAAAACAGAGATTTGCGATATTAGTACCACTCATATGGTTCTTTTGTGACATCATCTGTTATTTATTCTACTTATCATTAAGAGCTAATGTCTTACCCTTACTGTTACATTTCTCTTGCTGTGATAAGGCACTATGACCAAGGAAGAATACAGAAGAAAGGGTTTTGAAAGGACTTTAGTTTCAGAGGTTTAGTCCGTGACCATCATGGTAGGGAACATGGTAGCAGGCAGGCAGACATGGTGATGTATCAGTAGCTGAGCATTTACATCTTGATCTACAAGTACAGGGCAAGAAGGCTAACTAGGATTTGAGTTAGGCTTTTGAAACATCGAAGTCTGGCCCCAGTAACACACCTCTTTCAACAAGGCCAGACCTCCTAGTCATTCCTAAGCAGTTCCAGCAATTATGGACCCAGTATTGAAATATGGAGTCAATGGAGATGATTCTGATTCCAACTATGACACTCTGCTGTCTAGGACATTGTTTGGGTGTTTAAATAATGAAAAAATAACATATAATGTATAATATATAATATATATTATGGTCTAAATTAAAAAGATTCATGCTTCTGGAGTTTCTTCTAATAAATTATAGCTTGTGCTTTTAGCAAGTCATTATAAAGTAAGACTAAAGACATTTCTGAGAGTTTTTGTAGTTACCACTCATCAATTGGAAGGAGAGGGAATTTATCATCATTAGTTGCAAAGGGTGACAGTGACACCCAGACCATAAGATGAGAAGAGTGATTCTTTAACTCCTAAGAAAGCGTAGTGTGTGTTAGAGCTGTGGAAGTATGTGTTACTGATCCTTGGTTATTGAAGCTCCACATTGTCAGTTATTTCCTGCAACTACCAGAAAAACTAATAAAGAAAGCCAAGGGCCAGAAGAGTCACTTAATATTAAGGAAACCTTGCCTTATTGGAACTTCTAACAATTTTTTGTTTTTGTTTTTTGTTAGTAGAAGGAAGGATGGAGGCTTAAATTCTGTTTTCCATTGTGACCTTATATACTGGAAACCCATGCAACCATGGGTTGCTTACAATACTTTTAGATTAAAAACCTCTCTGGTATTATATTTGAAAATATGTGAAACTAGACCAATTTAGTGCTTGAGTTCCTCTGCATGAGATAGGTTTTTATATGTGCGTATTTCCTTACAATTCTCTTAATTTTAGGAAAAATTAATAACTTTTAAAATATGTGTATTTTTGAATGATTTAAATTTTGGTAATTTAATTTCTAAAATTGTTTTCTAGTAAAGCTTAACATTTTACTTTTCTTAGTATAGAATGGATGACATGTCTACATTCACAAATATTTAGCAAATACAATTTTCTTTTGAATATTGTAATGTTTAAGAATATTCTTTTTTTAAGAAAAGTCTTATATCACTTTATTTAAATGATTTTATCTGTTTAAGTACATTGTTTCCCTGTAAAGTAATACTTTGTAACTTTTGCATTACACATATTTACTTTTCAAAACGAAACATATTCATCTTAAGATTTACTATTCTAACTTGTCTGATAAATATTTCTGTTGAGATGTGTACTATCTTTCTGTATTTCATTCTACCCATGAAGATTTTAAAAATAACACAATCTTCCAGAAAGATAGTTTAACATGGGAGACAGAATAGACTTTCTATGCTTCATAAACCTTTTTTATAAAACCTGAAGAGATCTTTCTAATATATTTTTGGAATGGCAGCCATTAGTAGAAAGAAGAGGATGTGATTTAGTGATACAGTGTTAGAAATGACAATTTTGACCATTTCTAGGCTCAGTCTCTTAACTCTGTTGTTGGAGTCAAGCCATGCTTCCTTCTCTAGTTCCTTCTTTATCCATTTGTGGAGCACTTACTGTATTTGTTGCATAGAGATTCACTCTTTTAAATTTATTATATGTATTAATTTATGAAATGGAGGGAAGAGAGAAGGGAGAGGGAAGGAGAAAAGAGAGGGTAAGAAAAAGGAGGAGGAAAAGAAGGAGGGAGGTAAGGAGGGAGAGAGCGGATGCCCTAGAACGTCCATGGGCATGCTTGTGCTAGAGTACACATGGGGATTTTGGTGGAAACCTGTGGGAGTCTGCTCTGTTCTTCCACAGTGTCATGGGTGGGGATCAAACGTGGGTTGTCAGAGTTGCTGGTGACAAGTACCTTTTACCTGCTGAGCCATCTCAGGCTTGAGATTTAAGAATTTGATAGAGACAAAAGTGTAAAAGCCCATAGTAAAACTTGGCATATAGGACATGTTTTTAACAAGTATTGCCTTCCATTTGTATTTTTATTTTCCTAATTTGTTTTAATCCTATAACAATTGTAAAATTTGTTTGGTAGGGTTTTTTTTAATGTATTGAACTATGAGAAATAGGTTTAAAATGAATGAATGATTGCATGTAGTATGTAAACCTAAATCAAAATGTTTTAATATACATAAAGAATTTGATCAAATATTTATTTTGCTTCTACTAACTTATATATATGTAATTCAAGCACTGTGGGATGGATTTCATTAGCTCTGACATGTTTAGTGTAGTAAGATACACATAGACTAAGTGTTTCTGTTTATTCTGATGCTCCCTGTCTTCTGAGATTATATTTGACCCAGGTATTTCTTCAGACAGGTTTTACTGTCATGGTCCAATCCTGGTGTTTTGTTGTTCAGGTCAGTGTGCTAAGCTCAGCACATTCATGTGGGTGTGGCAGGTACTGAAGAGACGATTAGCTGACTTTGAATTTCTAATAAAAATATAACTGCTCTTTTTATAGTGGAAAAACAGTAGTTATATCATTAGTTCATGGAGACTTGAATGATTTTTAATAATTTATGGTTTTTTCTAGCAAAGAGTATTACATTACTGCTGACTTTTTAGTGTCATAGTACCTTGTGGTAGTTTCTCTACAAGTTTTAAAGGTATATGCCAGTTTTGTTTCCCTAGTACTATTCATAAGAAATAATTTCTGCAAATACTTTAAGGAGAATGCCTCCAAAAGTCCTTAAATACCATTTACATATTATGAGGATTGGTCAGTTTCATTGTCTTTTGTCAATCTTGATCTGAGATCGCAGAGTAAGTCTATAAGCCTGCATGTGCCTGGCAACTGTTACCTAGTGACAGTTTCAGCTGCAGTAGCCATTGGCTGTGCTGTTGATTGGGGCAGGAGGACCGAGTCACCTTTCTGATGGTGAGTTCTTCTCCATCAGCCCAGGATGAGGAGGAGGAGAAGCAGACGCTGGCTCAGGTGGAGGCAGCAAGACTGAGAAACTGTGAGGAATCTCCCGGCAGCTTCCCGATAGCTGCATCACAGTAAATCGGACTTCTGAATCAAGCAGCCCAGCCTCGCAGCTGATCAGAGTGAATGTACATGAGAAGCACGCCTTATTCCTATAACAAGAGAACTACTTTCTGATAAGTGAAACTCAGCATGTCCAAGGAGGAATATTCCGTGGCTGACATAAAAGGACTTGCCTGAATGATGTGTTGCTGCACGAGAAAATAACTTTGAGAAGAATGCTTTCTGTTAAGCTGCTACATTGTTCCTGAAGGAAATGTTTTCATTTCTAGTGCATGCTATTTCTTCAAAAGCTGTGACAACAAAGAGTGACAAGAGACTCCCTGAATTGCTTGTACTTGGGAAAAAGACTTTGGCAAATGTTAACACAGTGCCAGAATGACCTTGGAAGCCTTTCGGATGGATTCTGCCTTGCCACAATCGCAGTATGTCAAAGTCCAGGATTTAAATCCATCTTGATGTTTTGAGGTATTTTAAAACAGGACTATTTCCCAAACTACCTGATGGCCCTGCTTTAATTGTGCTTTTGTTTAAAATAGAGTATAGAAACAGTCAAGGCATTTTCTTAACATGTGGATGTTAATAACTGCAAATATAATAAGGTAATTTTCCACTTTCAAATATTTAGTTGAAGTAATGATTGAATGTGTTAGTCATCTAATGGAAATAAGAAAGGTCTAACAAACTGAAATATGAAGCCGACTAGAAAGACTGAAGTAACATATCAGCAGCATCTCTAGTGAAGTGTGCTCAATGTACAGGGAGGGTTCCAGGATGATAGGAATTTTATCTATATTTATGAGACTTGGGCATTGTTGCAAATGTGAGGAATTACTTCAACCTATACATTTTATTATGCTATTTTATAAGGAAATATCATATCAAATAATGAAAGTTATTTTCAGTTATAGATGCTGAAGTTAATACCAAAGATTTTATTTTGAAATAGAAGAAATATAAATTACAGTGCTGTTAGCAGCACCAGCAACTGGCTGGTATAAAGCTGTTTTCATATAAATGAATACAGAACTAGGACTTCAGAAGTTTTCCCTAATTTTTAGTCTTAGGTGTTATCACACTACTTCATTGTGTAATTACCTTTTATTACACAACGAAATTACCTTTTATTCTCATAAAAATTATATGGAAATCTAGAGTCTGACTTTTACTGCCAGTATACCTCATTGTGTCCATACAAATGAGCCTTTTGAAATTAGACTCGACAGAATTGTTGTTCTTACTTTTTAAAAAATGTAAGAGAAATGCCTTCTAAAGTTTTCCCATCAGCATCAGATTTGAACCTCTGAGGCCAAGGATACTTTGTCGTACTCTTTCTTGTCTTTCCCTCTAAAACTAGGATCTTAATTATTTAAGTTCTAAAATATGAGTGGATTTTCATCTCAGCTCATCAAACTTGAAGCAGGAAACCTCAGACAGTTTAGGGCTGTTTCTTTCATTTTCATTCTAATTGATTTCTAAGAAACTGTCTCTTAAGAGAAACATTTCTTCCCCTGATTTTTTTTTTATAAATTTAATTTTTCGTAGTACTAGCTAATAAATGTATTTTCTGTAGAAGTGCCTGAATCTGCAAAGGTGTCTTCTAAGCACTGGAGGGAGCTAACCAGAGACCTCTTTTCACCTTTCTAGCTCACCCTCCTCCCTTATCCCCAAAGCTGAGATGTGTCACTGGTGAACTAAGGCTGAGGAAGAGACCTGAGCACACTGTGGGATGCTCAGCTGTAATACAGGCACTGGCACTTTCTACTGAAGCATGTTCTGAGACACTGATTTGCAGAGTTTAACAGATGCTGGCCTGGGCGTCTGCTTGTTGGAGCCAAAGCTACGAATTACCTTAATTTCAAGCCATGAATGAATCCAGGTGGACTGAATGGAGAATTCTGAACATGAGCAGTAACATTGTGAATGTGTCTGAGCATCACTCCTGCCCGCTTGGATTTGGTCACTACAGTGTGGAGGATGTCTGCATCTTTGAGACAGTTGTCATTGTCTTGCTGACATTTCTGATCATCTCTGGGAATTTAACAGTCATCTTTGTCTTTCACTGTGCTCCGCTGTTACACCATTATACTACCAGCTACTTCATACAGACGATGGCATATGCTGACCTTCTCGTCGGAGTTACCTGCTTGGTTCCTACTCTGTCCCTTCTTCATTACTCTACAGGTGTCCATGAGTCATTGACTTGCCAGGTGTTTGGATATATTATTTCAGTTTTAAAAAGTGTTTCTATGGCATGTCTTGCTTGCATCAGTGTGGATCGATATCTTGCAATAACCAAGCCTCTTTCCTACAATCAACTCGTCACTCCTTGTCGCCTGAGAATTTGTATTATTATGATTTGGATTTACTCCTGCCTAATTTTCTTGCCTTCCTTTTTTGGCTGGGGCAAACCTGGTTACCATGGTGACATTTTTGAATGGTGTGCCACATCTTGGCTTACCAGTGCCTATTTTACTTGCTTTATTGTTTGTTTACTTTATGCTCCTGCTGCCTTGGTTGTTTGCTTCACTTACTTTCACATTTTTAAAATTTGCCGGCAGCACACCAAAGAGATAAATGACCGGAGGGCTCGATTCCCTAGCCATGAGGTGGATACCTCTAGGGAAGCAGGACACAGCCCTGATCGTCGATATGCCATGGTTTTATTTAGGATAACTAGCGTGTTTTACATGCTATGGCTTCCATATATTATTTACTTTCTTCTAGAAAGTTCTCGTGTCCTGGACAATCCAACACTGTCCTTCTTAACCACTTGGCTTGCTATAAGCAATAGTTTTTGTAACTGTGTAATATACAGCCTCTCCAACAGTGTTTTCCGCCTTGGCCTCCGAAGGCTTTCTGAAACAATGTGCACATCTTGTGTGTGTGTGAAGGATCAGGAAGCACGAGATCCCAAACCTAGGAGACGGGCAAATTCCTGCTCCATTTGAAGAGAACTACATAGTAAATCAAATGTAATGTGACACTGGTTTGGATTGTATTCTTGATTCATTTGGAAAAATGCCCTAGAGAAAATTTATGTGAATAGTTGACCATGAAGTGAAGAATGAGATTAAAGATCCTTTTTTATTTCATTTTGTGCAAGGCAAAAAAAGAGGAAAGGATGTATGAAGAATAATGTCATAAGAGAATTACAGCTTCTGAATATATGCTCAGTGTTTGATCCTCATCACTGATGATAGGAGAGGAACTTCAAGTCTACAAAATAGGAGCAAACCCCTTGGTATCTTTCTTTCTGTGTCTTCTCTGCCTGTGTGTCTTTTATTTAGTCTTTTCTGTGTTCTTACTCCCTATACTTGTGGGAGTTATTATTTGCTAAACTTCCCTTTATGAGAAGTGCTTGTACACATATGTGGCCAAGTGTTGCCTTGCCATCAGAACATTAGGACATGTCAGTCTATATAAGCTGTGTTGCCTGTAGAGAGGATGCACAGCGTTAGGTTTTGTCACTTGTCATACAACCCCTGTGCCCATGTTCCTGTCATCTTCTCCATAGCACAGATTTCCACTGCAAACAGAAAGGAGCAGGATCTTTTTCTTCTGTATAAAAGGCCATTTGGTTTCCTCTCCCTTTTCTCAGCACCTGCTATTGCTTTTTCAGTTTTCCTTCAATCCTGTGGGACACATTCTAGAAGTGTCTTAGCTGATGAAAGAATCCTCTATATAATGCAGTCAAGATGGTAAACAAGTTATTTTTCAGGCAAAGCAATCTAGCAGCTAGGAGGTTGTATTCAATCCTTCAGTGGATTTTGAAAACATTTCTACCAGATTTCTTTTAAGTTAGTTCGTGTGTCTGAAGTAAAGTCCTCTTGGCTATAGTGAAGATTCTTTTTGTAAAATTGTCTCTATAAAGCCCACAGTAATACTAATGCAGATGCAGATTCTCACCAGTAATAATGTTTTACTCTTTGTGCTACCCAGAATGACCTTTAGAAAAGCCTGACACTGCCGTGATATCCTAGGTCTGCGGCAGTCCACTGTCACGTCCTCCACTCATTTCTGTTGTGTGTATTTGCATAGTCTATACTTTTTACAAAAAAATATAAGTTATATCACATGATCTGTGCCTGATGTTTTCTTAACACAATTCATATATCAATGTTGTTTATTGTGTCAACATTGGAAAACATATATATGGACTAACTTTAAAATGAAAATACTTTTGTGTTATTGTTATTCAGATATTTATATTAGATGAAGCTGCATTCTTAGTGTTGCTGGGAATGTAGTATACTTATAAAAAGCAGTTTAGATATGTCAGTATTTTGTTTTATAATGGTCTGTTTTCAAATGCAGAGATGAACTTATTTTTAGTGTGCTACCTAAGGGTTGGGGGTTTAGGTTCAGCCGTAGTAAAGTGGATGTAAGCAGAGCAGTTTATGTTCTTACCCTAAATTCTTGACTGGAAGAGGTTTGAACATTTCTACCATATTGCAGAGGATTTTTCTTCCTAGCACTTCAGACTTTTGTGCTTTATGAAAAGTATTTAATGAAGCGTGTCTATGACTCTGACACAGAAGCCAACCATGTCTGCACACTGGTGTTTTGACTTCAAAAGTCTGTTAAAGAAATGTTGTCACTTTATTAAGGTTGTTCTGAACCCCTGTATATTTTTTAAATATGTAAGAAAGGTTTAAAATAAAGAATAAAATAGTATTCTATATATCAAAACCAGATTTTGTATCAGTTTACTGAAACACCAGAAATAAGAGTTACTTGGAAAATCAGAATCAAATTGTTCTGTACTTTATAGATGAGGGTTGTATAGAAGATTGTTTCCTGTTTGCCAGTGATATCGTATCAATTCTGAGGTGTACCATTTTAAACAGTATTTATTTCTTCAAATAAGATAAATAAATTCTTCAATATTATTCGTATTATAGAGGAACCCATTTTTGTTTTGTTTAATTTAACCTAACTTAGAGGGGCTGGAAAGGTGGTTCAGTGATTGAGAACACTTATTAGCACTTCACAGAGACTTGAGTTCCATTCTCAGTACCCTGTGGGTCAGTTACATGTGTAAATGCAGCTCCGGAAGAGCTGATATCCTCTGCAGGCCTCTGTAGGTGCCCACACTCATCTGCACACACCTCCATACAGACAGCCACATATATACATAATAAAAAAATGTTCATGGGAGTTTGCAGTCAGGACAGGGATCTGGAGCTGTTTCCTCTCATGAAATTTCCTCATAATGTTAAATGGTTTCCTGCCAGGTTCAACAGTAAGTTTTATGAGGATTATAACATTTAATCCTCTCTATAGCCCTTGCTCACGTTACAGTTATTATTTCCAGTCTAGAGCTGAGGAAAAGTGATTCACTCGGGATCACTCAACCAATTACAGAGCCTTCTGCACACTTCTCTGGTGGCTTTGCCTGTGTCTGATGCCAATGTACCACACAGTTGTCTATACCTTAGCTGAATAATGGTCAGCACTGCAGTTCAGATAAGCCTCCAGGCCTGTGCATCTCTCACTCTGCTTTTTCTTCAAAAATTTTCTGGGCATCATTTATGTTTTCAATGCTTTCTTTGCCTCAGTTTTTTTCCCCATGTAGTATCATTTTCTTTGATCTTGTACACTTCTTTTATTAAAACCTCAGTCTGTTAAGCCCAACCTTACCAGCATATTTTGTAATCAAATTGAACCTCTGCTATTTCCTCTATTTTTGATCATTTGTGGTAGTTTTTTCTTGAATAGCTTTTTCAAAGCTCTTTGAACTTTTCTTTAAAAAAGAAAAAAATGAGAGAGAAACCCTTTGAAGGGAAAGAGTGAAAAATAAGGACTTTTTAACCTTTAATAAAGAAGATACAACCTTGTAGCCGACATCCTGGTCTACTGGCTCCTAAAATATTTTTGCTCCCTCTTCTGAGATGTCCCCTGAGTCTCAGTTGTATGGATTATGTTGTAAATGGATCAGTTGGAAGCACCCCACAGGCAATTGTTCTCTGTGCTTTGACTAGTTAATGGCTCTCTATAAAGGCCATCTGCAGCAAAAAGAAACTTTCTGATGAGGTGTGAGAGGTACATTTCTATATAGATATAAGGGTCGGAGGGTTTAGGGTGGAATGGGAGTAGGAATATGATTAAAACATGGTGTAGGAAATTCTCAAAGAGTTATAAAAATATTTTTTAAAAACAAACAAAGAAACAAACAAACCCCTTTATCATAGTGTGAAAGACACTGAGTGAAGAACATTCTGGACTCTGGGCAATTTACTTCCTTTTGGTATATTTTAATACCATAATAAGATGGTAATTGGAGACTGTACTTTTAATCTTTAAGAATGGGTAGCACATGTTTCCTATCATGGTATCGTATTTTGTAGTATTTTACTGGTTTGGTCATTAGTGAGAGTCAGAAATTATGCTGTATTCTAGTATCCACAGATGCTTCGTTCTATAGCTATAAAATAATGAAGGGCTTCAGACCCCACTAATGTATCCCCATTAATATATACAGCCCTATGGTCTTGAATTGATACTGAATGTTTCAAGACCTCAGTTTTCTCATTGACAAAATCAGATACTGGTTCCTTCAGTTACAAAATGTATATACTGTTCTCAGCATGGCTTCTTCATATAGGGTATTCAGAATGTTTAAGCTGTTGTTTGACTAACTTTCTGCTACCATATTATTAACACAAAACTCTTAACTATAAAATTTTAGCTGAAAGGGAATCCATTCAGAATTAGGCTTTTCTCAGACAGCGTCTGTTCCTGCTCACAGGTGTTTCAAACCCAGATTTTTGGATTGGACTTTGATGTTTTTAATTACATAAATGTCCACAGCATCTGAAGACATAGTTCCCAGGAATAGTTATTTGTGATTAAAGATATCCCACAAGCTGTTGTTAAGACATTCAGATATGAGTCAGAGATTGCCTTTTTATTTCCGTGTATTAACTAATGTTTAAAACATTGTTTTTTGCCGGGTGGTGGTGGCGCACGCCTTTAATCCCAGCACTTGGGAGGCAGAGGCAGGCGGATTTCTGAGTTCGAGGCCAGCCTGGTCTACAGAGTGAGTTGCAGGACAGCCTGGGCTACACAGAGAAACCCTGTCTCGAAAAACCAAAAAAAAAAAAAAAAAAAAAAACCAAAACATTGTTTTTTCAGCAAGGTTACAATAGTAAGTAGGGATTGTCTTATTTTTCTTTGCAATATGAATTCTGTCATTTATTAAAATGGAATTTGAACTATTTTGTCACATATATTTTTCAATTATTAGTTAGTTGATTTAGTCTTCAAATACCATCAATTATATGTTTTAAAATATATGAGATTGTTAGCTTAAACGATTTTTCTCAGAGCCTCTCCATTCTCTAATCATTAGGTCTGAGAAAGATGCACCTGTGTAATAAGCAGATAAAAAGAATAAGCAATGGAGAGTCTGACAGTGTGACTTCTGAGCACAATATCACCTACATTCAAGTAACACTGTTATTGGGCACAGTGGCTTACACTGCTGGACCAATGCTGTATAGCTCTGTATTTTCCTGTGAGTGCTTTTCTTCTCTGAATAAAACTATTTCAGATATAGGGATGTAGTTCAATTGGTAGAATGTTTGCCTAGCATGCACAGAGCCCTGAATTCAAATTTATGGGAAAGTATAAACCAGAGTGGTAGTATATATAAATACTTATAAAGTTTAGTCCCAGGGGATCCAATGTCGTCTTCTGGACTCCATGGGCATTTCATGGATGTAATGCACTGAAATACATGCTGGAAGAACAGCTATATACATGGAATTAAAAAAGTTTCAATAAGTAATGAGTTTATTGTATGATTAAGAAAAATATGTAACTACTGAGGAAAACAATATCTGTAATGGAAAATAGATTCCTTTTCAGTATTTTCCAAAATTTTATCCAGTGCTAATTTAGCTTCATAATTTTAAATATTGACAACCTTATTTTAAATAGTAGAAATGATTATAAATATTAAGGTATTGGGGTGTCTGGTTCTTTGCTAGTTTTGTATTGTTTCTTTTGTACAATGAGGAATTACTTTATGACCAAAGAAAGAAAATTTATGTTTCACTAAGAAGAACACAAAATGTTAAAAATATATATTTTTTGAGAGACCAGCCGGATGGCTCAGTGGGTAAATGTACATAGTGCCAAACCTAATGACCTGAGTTAAATTCCCTGGACAAACATAGTGGGAGGAAAGAATGGCCTGCTAATTACTGCTTTCTGAACACACGCGTGCATGCACACACTTGTATTTACAATTATTTTGTTATTTTGAAACTGATTTTGTTAACTTTACAAGTAATTAATAATGGTCTTAATATCTTCCTATGAAAATACTTTATATAACTTTAAGATTTCTGAAATATTTCTGGGAGTTTTTTCCCTCCCTCCCTCCCTCCCTCCCTCCCTCCCTCCCTCCCTCCCTCCCTCCCTCCCTCCTTCCCTCCCTTTTCTTTCTTTCTCTCTCTCTCTCTCTCTCTCTCTCTTTCTTTCTTTCAAAACTTGCAATACTAGATGTTTTTGCTGTATTTTTGCTTTAGCCTAAGAAGTTTGGGGTTATCACTGAATCTAAAATGATATCAGTCTCTTGTTTTTTAGAGAACTATTCCATACACCTTTCTGCATTTTTTCATATCTTTAACAACAAACACAATTCTACACTAGGGGAAGAGTATCTCTTGGCTCCATTAACTGTGTTTGCTAGATAATAGAATTCCACTTTTGGTTCCCCATTTCCAAAAGCCATGTTCATGTTTTAATAACAATGAATTTTTATATCTTATTCCTATCAGTCAAGGTAAGGAAAGTCACAATAGAAGGTTCACTCACACTTTAGCCCAAACTGATCTGAAACTCACTATAAGGTTTGGCTGGCCTTGAACTCTTGGTGACTCTGCATCTATGCATTTTGAGTATGTGAAATCATAGACATAAATCATTCCTGCATTCTAGGAGTTAAAAAATAAGTCTACACTAAGGAGTTTGTTATTCTGAGAAACCTCTTTCATTTTTCTTAATCATAGAATATATTTTAATAAAGTATCCATACTTCCAGAAATAAGACATACTCATTAACATTTTAGGTTACGGTCTTTATTGAATAGAGAAAGCAAAATTGGTCAGATAAATAGTTGTAGTATTTAGATTATCTCATAGGGGAATAGATTTTAAAAGGTCTTTTGAAGAAATGATGGCAGGGAGGAGTGAAGCTCCCTCTACATATCAGGTCTCCATACATTCAAGGCAAACATGGTGTGTGACAGGACACTGATGGGTATAGTGTGCTGACTTGTGCATGCCTTGTTGGCAGGCTGGATTGCATCATCACTCTGCATTTACCAGTTCATTTTGAGCCCTCATTTCATTACCTGTTAATTAAGGACAATAAAAATACTTCTCACAAAGCTGAGAAATTGAAATTTCTAGGCTTAATGGGGAAGCTACACCTATAAAAGTTCAACAGGATGGTTATGTAAACAAGACCAGTGTACTGACAGCTCTAGTTTGCATACCAACTTGAATATAGGAAAATTTTCAAGGCATCTTGATAAAAACATATTGATTGCTCTTTTCTGATTCCAGGAGCTTATGTCTATGCTCCCTGTAAATGAAACATAGTGCTTTTCTAACTATTTTTCACCTTCATATAGTTTATCTGCACACACTTTGTCTGTGTGTGTAAATTTATATTAGGGTAAATCTTTTGCTTATTGAAACTTGCTATTTCAAATATAAAATAAAAAGTGAAGCCATTATAGCCTTAAACAGCTAAGTTGGTTATAAACCAGCCTCTTTTACAGTACTTCATTAAGTAATAAAATAGAAAACTAAGAAACAGAAAATGGAACAGTATTAAGTATCAAACTTGCGTGCAGTTCTAAAATGTATGACTTAATAGGATGTATAATTGTTTTTTCTTTATATTTTCTTTTTTTGTATTTCCTTTTTTTTGTTATTTATTTATTTACTTATTTATTTGCACTCCAGATTTTATTCCCCCTACTCCTGTCCACCCTCTGACTGTTCCACATCTCATACCTCCTCCCCACCGCCTGTCTCCACAAGGATGTCCCCACCACCCATCCCCCACCCAACCAGACCTCTAAATTCCCTGGGGCCTCCAGTCTCTTGAGGGTTAGGTGCATTTTCTCTGACTGAACCCAGACCCAGCAGTCCTCTGCTGTATATGTGTTGGCAGCTAATGTATGCTGCTTGGTTGGTGGTCCAGTGTTTGAAAGATCTCTGGGGTCCAGGTTAATTAAGATTGCTGGTCCTCCTACTGGGTTGCCCTCTTCCTCAGCTTCTTCCAGCCTTTCCCGAATTCAACCACAGGGGTCAGCAGCTTCTGTCCGTTGGTTGGGTGCAAATATCTGCATCTGACTCTTTCAGCTGCTTGTTGGATCTTCTAAGGGGCCATCATGATAGTCCCTTTTTGTGAGCGCTCCATAGCCTCAGTAATAATGTCAGGCCTTGGGACCTCCCCTTGTGCTGAATCCCACTTTGGGCCTGTCACTGGACCTTCTTTTCCTCAGGCTTCTCTCCATTTCTATCCTTGCATTTCTTTCAGACATGAATTAATATGGGTTAGTGTTTTGACTGTGGGGTGGCAATCTCCTCCCTCACTTGATATCCTGTCTTCCTGCTGGAGGTAGGCTCTATAAGTTCACTCTCCCCACTGTAGGGCATTTCATCTAAGAACCCTCCCTTAGAGTCTTGAGAGTCTCTCACCTCCCAGGTCTCTGCTGCATCTGGAGGGTCCCCCAACCTCCTACTCCAAGGTTGCTTGTTTCCATTCTTTCTGCTGGCCCTAAGGGTTTCCATCCTTTTCCCTCACCCAATACCAGATCAGGTTCCCCTCCCCCATCCCTCCATCCCCCCCCATCCACTTTCCCTCTCATGTCCCTCCTTCCCTCCCCAGTTGTGATTGTGTTCTTCTCCCTCCCAAGTGGGACTGAGGAGTCCTCACTTGGGTCCTTCAGCTTGTTGACTATTTTTAGTTCTGTGGACTGTATCTTGGGTATTCTGTACTTTTTATTTCTCTCTCTCTCTCTCTCTCTCTCTCTCTCTCTCTCTCTCTCTCTCTCTCTCTCCCTTCCTTCCTTCCTTCCTTCCTTCCTTCCTTCCTTTCTTCTTTCTTTCTTTCTTTTTTCTTTTTTAGCCAATATCCACTTATTAGTGAGCACATACAATGCATGTCCTTTTGGGTCTGAGTTACCTTACTCAGAATGATATTTTCTAGTTCCATCCATTTGCCTGCAAAACTCAGGATGTCCTTGTTCTTAATAGCTAAGTAGTATTCCATTGTGTAAATGAACTACATTTTCTGTATCCATTCTTCTGCTGTGGGACATCTGGGTTGTTTTCTAGCTTCTGGCTATCTCAAATAAGGCCACTATGAACATAGTGGAACACGTGCCCCTGTGGCATGGTGGGGCATCTTTTGGGTATATTCCCAAGAGTGGTATTGCTGGGTCTTCCGGTAGATCTATTTCCAATTCTGTTTTCTTCTCTCATACAAAATATATCTTGATGACAGCCTCCTTGTGCTTCATTCGTTTCAGTCCCCTGTGGGTTAAAAAAAAAGAAAGAGAAACACATGTGGCGGGGTGGCCCTGGGCCCTGGGCCCTGAGCCCTGGGCCTGGGCCAGCGCGGCGCCCCGCAGGTGGCAAGGGAGGCGAAGTCCAGCAGGCCAGCGGCAGAGGAGGCAGAGGAGTCCCAGGGCCGGAGCTTTTCCAGCGGTGGTGGTTCCCACATAGATGAAAAAGTCTAGAGTCCCAGATGCTGGAAGTAGGCCCGAGAAGACATGTGGACTGAGTTTCTAAGAAATAGCTTTGTTATCCATGATGGTAGTAGTATTTGGATGATGTGGCCACTCTGGGCAAATGCCCAAAGGGGCTCCCTTATATTGGGGAGTAGGAGAGAGGAGGGACTAGGGATGGGAAAATTTAATTAGCTATGTACCTCGGCCTTATTAATATGTAAATCTCAAGGCAGAAGACTCTTAGTCACGCCCTCTACCTGTGTCTTACATGACTGAGGTTACAGGTTAAATGGAGACTGCAGGTTCTGGGGGCGTGGCCAAACACTTGCAATCTCAGGGTTCCAGGCCAATGGCAATCCTTCCACGGCCCAACAGGCCCCCCTCCCCCCACCTATTCTCTCTCCCAAAAGCACTGCTTCTCCATTCGGGAAACAGCAGGCCCCCCAGCGATGTCCATAGAACACGCAAAACAAAATGCTGTAAGACTAGGCACAAACCATCACATCAGAGCTGGATGAGGCAACCCAGTAAGAGGAAAGGGATCCCATAATCAGGCAAAAGAGTCAAACCACAAGCTAAACAACCACAATATGTATGCAGAGGACCTAACCCAGATCCAGCCTCTGTGATTGCTGCTTAGTCTCTGCTTAGTTGATTCTGTGGGCCATGTTCTCCAAGTGTCCTCCAGCCCTCTGGCTCCTAAATCATTCCTTTCTCTCTCTCTTTGAGATTCCCCTAAGCTCTGCCTAATGCTTGGCTGTAGGTTTCTGCAGTTACCTCCATCAGCTGCCTGAGGAAGCCTCTCTGATGACTAATGAGCTAGGTGACTTATCTATGAGCATAGCAGATTATCATTAGGAATTATTTCATTAACTTTGTGTGTTTGTGGGGTGGAAGGTCAGTTGTGTTTGGTTCTACTCTAGATCTCTGAGCCAGAGGCTACATGGCTTAGGACTTATAATTCTGCACAGATGCATAACATTAGAAGGTTCTTGGCAGATTGTAAGTTAGAAAATTAGTATATTACTATTTGTGAATAAGATTTCTGTAGAATCATCAATTAGATGAATTCTGATGTTATTGATTAGTGAGTGGGACTATAAAGCAGTTTCAAATGAGCAATAATTAATTTTTACTCCAAATTATGCAGTTTAAAAATCTTGGTAACACTGGCATTTGACTCTCTCTCCCTCCCTCTCTCTCTGGTTAGTAATATAGTTCTACGCTAACTCACCGGAGATTTTTGATTTTCTTTCTTTAGTAAATGCATGACAAAGTGAATAAATTATGTGGATAATTATTTTGAGAGCACATTAAACTTGGAGCATTATAAAGCAAGCAAACATCTCTATATTTTTATATACTATGTATTTTTCAAGTCATTCAGGTAGTAGAATCATTATTTGAACCATATTAATCTCAGATAATATGCCTGCACTGGCTATTTTTTACTATCAACTTGACACATCTTTTAGAAGAAAGAACCTCAGTTGAGAGAACGTTGCCACCACACTGAGCTGTGAGGAAGCCCTTAGCATGTTTTCTGGGTTGATGATTGACCCAGTTCACTGTGCGTGGTGCCACCCCTGTGCTGGTAGTCCTGGGCACTCTAAGAAAGCAGGCTGAGCAAATCATGAGGAACAATAAGCAGCACTCCTCCTTGGCCTCTGTATTTCTTCCCTGCCTTCTCTAGATGATGAACTACAAGCTGTAAATTGAAATAAACCCTTCCTAAGTTGCTTTTGGTCTTGAATTTTATCACACCAATACAAAAAATAATTAAGACAATGCCTTTGTCGTGTGTTTTCTTCTTTAAATTTTTTTTTATTATTTTACTTATTTACATTCCAAATGTTGTCCCCCTCCAGTTGCCCCTCCCAGAACTCTTTTGCCCATCCCCCCTCTTCTTCTCCTCTGAGAGGGCTCCCCATCCTCACCCCCCAGTCATATCCTCCTTCACTGGGGCATCAAGTCTAAAAGGCATTTCCTCTCCTATTGAGTTCAGACAAGGCAGATGAGTTTTCTTAAAAAGGAAAAAGATTAGAAATCTGGAAGAAGGCAAAGAAAAGAACCTCCTTACAGGCCATGATTTGGAAATTTTGTTTATAACAGAATTAAAATGTAAGTAAAAGACGGTCATTTCTATTTTAAAAAAAGATTTATTCTTTTATATGCATCAGTGTTTGCGTGCATGTATGTATGTGTACTCTGGGTACGCAGTGCTCAGAAGAGGTTGTCTGAATACTCTGAAACTGAATCTGATGCCACATGTAGGTTCCAGGAACACACCCTTGGTCTTCTGCATGAGCAGCAAGTGTTCTTACTCCTAAGCTGGCTCCTCAACTACCACCTCATTAGTTTATGTTTAAACAAATGAATTCAGAGAATTTTCCAGTCCTCCTACCTTTTCTTTAGCAAGCAAAGTGTAGTGTTTTAAGAGAAAACCAGAGATTGCTTATAAAGATGAATTAAGTAAAATTTTATTTTCTGTTTTTCCCTGTATATACCGACTAGCTTGCGTGCTAATAAGGAGCCCAGTCTAGTTTGTGACAGTCTGAGCTGTTGTTATCCCTGTGAATTGGTCTTTAAATTCGAATTCCCATCCCTTCCACCTAACTTACCTTCTTTTCCCCCCACCCCAGTTTTCATTTTTTGCTTTTGATTTTTATAGAAATGTTGCTTCAGAAGGAAAATCTGGAGTATTTTAAATAGAATGATAGAGAATAAATTATATATTGTTTCCTCACCTGATATAATTAGGTGTGAAAATAGCCACTGATTATGGGTTTCTTTTGTTCCATTCCTAAGAATTTGGAGTTTTGAAATGTGTGAATTTTCAGACATAGTTATTTATATCTTAAACATTTCTTCATCTTATAGCATATTTTTCATGAAAATCTTTATAAGTAAATCTTTATCTATATGTAGTATTTTTTTATTTTAAAAATGAATACTAAGTCAGATTGTGATTATTTTCCATTTTGCTAATTTCTTTCCAAAAAGACTGAATTTGTTTTATCCTCAGACCAAAAATGCATGAAGCTCTGAGGCTTTGCAGAAGCTCCTCCCCCTGCAGCTTCTCAGACTTACTCAGTTAAGGCTCCAGAGTGTTGAGCGCCTATCTTCCTAGCTCCTACAAGAAATTTTTTTGTCATATATTCCTTTTCCAACTTAAAAAACATGTCATGCTACATTTTTTTTCAAAATTTGTTGAACTGTGATCATTTTCCCACTTTCATTAGTTTTTGTTTACACAGTGCTGCTACTTGACTATTAAAGCCGAGCATTCTTTTGAGACATCACAGTTGGCGAATGCTGTTCTTCCAGTGTTAATTCAGTCTTCAGTGTTGGCTAGTTCATTGTATCTGGTGTGTGCTCAACTTTGAGAAAGGCTTAGCATTTTTCCCTTGGCATCCTGCCCCTGTTGTAGCAGTGATGATAGCTTCTAAAGATGGGGTGGGGGCACCTAAACAAAACTAAATAAACAGAAACACAAGAAGCTTTGAGGCCTGTGCATGAACGTGGAGATGCAGCTGTGTAGGACTGTGGACTCCGGGCCTAGTGTGACAGTTAGTTTCCCTAACATGCAGACCTGTGAGCTGCTCTCAAAGTGGTCCTTAGAGTGCTCTGTCTAAATGACTGCTTCATTGTTTGAGCTCTGTGCAAGGTACTCTGAGCTTTGTAGAAGGCGATCTGTGTATTGTGAGTAGTTTTATTTGTTGAGCTAAAGTGAATTTGCTGGAGGTATTAATCATGACTTGAGTCTCTTCCCTACACTTGTGCTGCCCACCTCATGAGAGTGCGGTTTGACTTCACTATCCTTTTCTCCTCTGCTTTCCGGTCACACTGTATAAATAGAAGCAGCTTTTGCAAAGAGTATTTTGAGGGACTTGCAAGATTACTTAATATAGCTGTCCATCTTAATTGAAATTGTCCTTTCAGAGTTCATATTCACTGGACTTGTAAACTCTTCTTAAATGCATCTTAAAGGAGGTGGGTAGCCATCAGGCTGACTGTGGCTTTTTGGTGATTTTTTTTAGAGACAACTGAAATGAACATCTGAGTTCTGACTATGATCATGTGGGAAATTTTACATTTTTATTTTACCCATGAACTTTAATAGAATCATTGTTTTGTCAAGTATTTGCTAAGCCTTGAGCTATTCTTATAGCATCTGATTTAGAAGAGCCTCACTAGCTTTTCTCTGTATAAACCTTTATTGTATTCTTCTTTAAATGGACTTAGAGCTGAATGCAATGTTTTTGCATGTGATATGCTCAATAATAGATGAATATGAATCTATCATTTTTCTTGGCTTATATATGTGACTATTATTTATTCAGCCAAGAAATTAAATCAGATACATTTAAAGGTATTTTTATATATTATATATATAATATATATCCCATTTTAACACACTGAGTTTATTTTTGACAAATATATTTTAAACAGCTGCTTAATTTCATCTTTGTATATGTATAACTTTTATGTTTTTCAAAAATGTAATTTTACTTTGGAAGATGAGGCAGGAGAGCCGTAAGTTTTAGACCAGCCTAGACTACACAGTGAGACTCTGCTTCTAATAAGCAAAAGCAAACCAAAAAATGAAAATAGTTAAAAATTCAGTTTTACAGTATTCTATAGTTTGGCTCCTACTATTCCAAGGGGCCCATTTAGCCAAGGTCTGTTTCCAAACATTCTAAGTATTGGAAAATGGTAGGAATCTTGAGAAATTAGGTCTAGTAGGAGGTCTTAGGTGTGTGGGAACATTCCTCTTGAAAGGGATTATAGGACCTGCCCCTTTCCCTTGCCTCCTGAACATCATGAGGTAAGCAGCTTCCATCAGCCCCATATGCTGTCTGTGATGTCTTGACTTGTCGCAGGCCTCAAACAATAAGGTTGATAGACAATATACCAAAACTGCAGCCTCCTTTCCCTTCTCCTATCTGCTGTTGTCCATGTAACACTGACTAACACATCTTATTTTATTTCCTTTGAACTTTACCTCAACTGTCTCAGACTTTGTCAAACTGCTTTGCTTTTCTAGTATGCTAATATTTCTATTTGAAAATGTGGTAAATATATCTTTAATGTATGAAACTAGATTATTTGAAAAGTTCATTTCAAACCATGTAAGGAATTCCCTAGACCTTTCTCATGCTTAGAGATATGTTGGAATGCTTCATAATTAATATTAAACATATAATTGCACTCATGGCTGAGATTCATTACAGTGAAAGGACATAAAAGGAAGTTAGCCAAGAGAATAGGTATAAGCATTAATGAATCCTCTGAGCAAAGTTTCACAGGGCTGTTTCATTCTTCCAGCATGAGTTGTGATAGCACATGTAGTGTTACTGGTCATTAGACTCAGCACTCAAAGTCTTCACTGGGAGCTGGTCACACAGGACTCCTTTCTCTTCCTGGTATCTGAAATTCTAGATTCCAGGAAGTAAAGCAGACACTTAACCTTAATCATATATATGCACTGTCAAGGCATAGTTCACCTTTTCTTTTAGGGAAAGTTTTGTTTAGGGAATCTTTGTTGGCCAGGGTTTCAAAGCCAGCTTGGTGCTAGCATTGCAAGTGAGCTGTCCTAAGACAGATAGATGCTAGAGGAATGTATTGGCTTTCCTCAGTACCCTGTGCTTTATTGACACTTACTAGAATACATGTGTTATGTAAGCATTTTGAAATATTGGTGGAATATAATTTCTTATGGCATATAGCTACAGGAGTCATTTAGTATGCTTTATGTTTATAGAATTAAATGAATAAAGGTGTTTCTCAAGATATTATACCTCTTATTTTTATAGCAGTAAACTTTTAATTTGTAATATACCTTAATCTTGCCTTCTGTTGCTGTTTTCTTCTAACAGTAGTTTCAATTATTGATACTCTCTTCCTCATTATGACTAATTGCAAAAACATTTTTAAACAGCCAATTTGCAAAGATGCTATACAACTTATAAAACCTAGTTTTCTTCTAATGCTTGATTGTTATTTTAGCTTTATGATTTATTTTAATGTTAACAAGAAATTTTACTTTGGAAAATACCATTTAAAATGAAACCAGCTAAATCTTCATAATTTGAATTTTATGAATTATATTTTAATTAATTTATAGAAAGATACTGCTATTTTACAACATTTTATTTAATGTAATTCAAAAGATAGTTTGGGTTTGCTAGAAGACAGTATAATCTCATTCAAATTTATAATATTAAATTACAGATTTTTTAAAAGATAAAAACCAACCAAAGAGTATACACGGAGGGATCCATGGCTCCAGCTGCATATGTAGCAGAGGATTGCCTTATCTGGCATCAATGGGTGGGGAAGCCCTTGGTCCTGTGGAGGCTTGTTGCCCCAGGGTAGTGGGAAGCTAGAGGGTGAGGCTGGATAGGGTGGATGAGTGGGGAAGCACCCTCACAGAGGCAAAGGGGAGGGGGAGAGGATGGGGGATTTGTGGGAGGGAGACGAGGAAGGGGGACAACATTTGAAATATAAATAAATAAAATAACCAATTTTAAAAAAGATAAAACCAAGCCTTTTGTTTATTCATTCAACAAATCAAAGTATAATTTATATGATCATTCATACTCCATAAATACCTTTTAAATATTGAAAGTTTTTTTAAAAAAATATGGATGTCTTTAACATTTGAAACTTAGTTTACAGGATTTTCAAGAATGCCTTTCAGTGGATGATTGTTGGGGCCTCTGTGTTTGTGTGTGTGTTTGTGTGTGGTGTGTGTGTGGAGAGAGAGAGAGAGAGAGAGAGAGGGGGGGTGGTTGAGATTTATGTGTGTGTCAAATGTATGCATGCATCATGGAGCATCTTATATAGTGACTGACCCAAGGTCTATGTGTTTCTTCAATGGATTTTCCACATTCTTTTTGTTTTTTTTTTTTTTCTTCAAGATATACTCCGTATCACCAGCTAGCTGTCCAGCAAGCCCAGGAATCCTTCTCTTTTTCACTTCCCTGGTATTGAGATTATAGGCATACACTGTTGTGCCCAGCTTTTTATGTGGGACTTGGGAATATGAACTCAGGTCCTTATGTTTGTATGGCAAATACTTTACTAACTGAGCCATCTTTCCTATCCCCTAAAAGATAAGTGTGTATGTGAGTGTGTGCACGCGTGCACCAACTTGAAAACCTTACATATGCTAGGCAATTACTCTACCGCTAGTCTATATATTCCCCACTGGCTTATTACATTTTTCTGTGATTTTATCACTGGAACTTAAAAATAACTGATAATTTCAATATTGCCTCCTATCCTATAAGTCCTAATGTAGTCTCATCAGCTGTTGTTCCTGTTTGTAACTTAAAGATATTTACTAATTGTGAACTCAAGTGTTAATTCTTAATGCATGCCTACTATTTGATTGCATGTCAGATGTTTGTAGAAATAGAACATCTATTCTTATTATAGTCCTGACATATGAAAACTATTGTTATCCTGTGTTTTTAATGAGTTTTCACTTTCTTCATTCCTTCCATCAGCAACCGTTTACCATCTAATTTGTAGGAGAATTATACTACTTTGATCGTGGTAAATGAAGAATGATAAGCTCTTTCTCAGAGTGTATGTAGAAATACAGATCAGCATAAAGTGTTCTAGGTTAAGGCAACAAGTACAATTTAAGATGATTTTAGATTATGGAAGTACAGTGAAGGAAGTAAACCAATATAAAATAGAGAGGGTTAGAATGGAAAGCTACTTCATGTGATTTATTGTTGTGACTGCCCCTCATACAATATTAGAGATTCTCATTTTAGAATCCTGCAAACAATGAACTTCTGAACAGCAAATATCCTCTGTGTACACAGGGAGGTAGAGAATTCTTGTTTATATATGAGATGAAGATATGTGGCTATTATATCAATAAAGCCACTATTTCTAAAAAATGAAGACACAACATTGAGGCCCAGAGAGATGTGGTTGATCTTGGACACAGTCTTCTCCAGTGTGCTCTCATTGGGTGGGGTGGTGAGAGCCCTCTGAATCATAGGATCTGTAGTAGTGTTTCCTCATTGCTTGATATAGCTGCATGAACAGAATTGGGTATACAGAATGCCCCAGCTACATGTATGACCTCAGCTGGAATCTAATTAAAGTATTATTTGGATATGGAATAAAATGTCAGAAGGTAGTATTGTGAAGTCTGCTTGGAGTTAACCAAGTTATGAGAGTGATACAGGAAATGTAAAACTGAATTCAGAATTTTTATGCATTCATTAATTTTATAAAAATAGCTTTTCAACTGAATTCTTAGCCTTTTCTATGCAAAAAAATATTCTAATTTTTGTTCTGAGACCGTAGATTTTATAACCTAAAAATTTGCCCCTTTTCTCCTGTAAACTATCAAATTGGGTTTAGACGGGTGGATTAGTGGTCAAGAGTGCATGCTGTCTTTGCACAGGGCCCAAGTTCAAAACCTTCTCTAGCTCTGATGCCCTCTTCTGGCCTTGGTGAGCACATGCACTTCTGGTACACAGCATTTCACACTCATACATACAAATAAAATTAAGCTTTTAAAAATAGTATCAAATTACAAATAAAATCAAAGTACAGTATTATTTAATATGTAAATTGTATGCCTTTACATAGAATAATGCTTTTAAAGATTGCACTTCTAATTTTCTGACCTTTAGCATTAGCTCTCAAAGATCTCTGTAGCTAATTATATTTTGAAAATAGCAGCTACATTATTAGAGTATATGGCAAATAGCATTGCAACCTAAAGCCACACATTTCAAAAGCTATTATTGTGCATCCATACATTGGGATCACTGTTTTGTGGTCATAAGCCTGTTCTAGTGCTGACGCACAATGATAATCATTGTTTAACATTTGCAACTTCGAAGCAATAGCCTAAGAGAGGTATTTTTATCCATTTTTTATTACAGAAAATATAAAGTTAAGGAAATAGCTTTCAGTTTATTGTTGACTCAAAGTCTGACATGAGTAGTAATCATTTTTCATGATTTCATTTTTTTTCCTGTGGTTTTGTTCTCAAACTCAGTTTTTTTTTTTTTTAACTGTTTTTTTTTTAGAAGACCATACTCCATATACAGGCTGCATGTTTTGGGATAGCCCCCACTCCAGATGTTTGAGACCTACATGAAAACCAAGCTGCACATTTACAACATATGTGCAGGGAGGCCTAGGTCCAGCCCATGGAGCTAGATCTGTGTAGACTAGGTATGCTCCACGGTTGGTGATTCAGTCTCTGAGAGCTCCAAGGGTTCAGGTTCGTTTACTCTGTTGATCTTCCTGTGCAGTTCCTACCTTCCACCTATTCTTCTATAAGAGTCCTCAAGCTCCATCCACTGTTTGGCTCTGGATGTCTGTATCTGTCTGAGTCAGCTGCTGGTTAGAGCCTCTCAGAGGACAGCTTGACCCTGTCTGTTCTCAGGCTGGAGGTTTAGATTCTGGGAGCTCTGGTTGAATCTTTTGATATTCATTCTATAAAGGACAAAAGCACCCTCACTTTGGTCTTCCTCCTTCTTCTTGAGTTTCATGAGGTTTATGCGTTGCATCTTAGGTATTGTGTGTTTTGGGGCTAATATCCGCTTATCAGTGAGTGCATACCATGTGTGTTCTTTTGTGATTGGGTTATCTCACTCAGGATGATATTTTCTAGCTCCATCCATTTGTCTAAGAATTTCATGAGCTCATTATTTTTAATGGCTGAGTAATACTCCATTGTGTAAATGTACCACATTTTCTGTATCCATTCTTCTGTTGAAGGACATCTGGGTTCTTTACAGCTTCTGGCTATTATAAATAAGGCCGCTATAAACATAGTGGAGCATGTGGCCCTGTTGCATGTTGAAATATCTTCTGGGTATATACCCAGGAGGGGTATAGCTGGGTCCTCAGGTAACACCATGTTCAATTTTCTGAGGTATCGCCAGACTGCTTTCCATAGTGGTTGTACCAGCTTGCAATCCCACCAACAATGGAGGAGTGTTCCTCTTTCTCCACATCCTCGCCAACATCTGCTGTCACCTGTGTTTTGGATCTTAGCCAATCTGACTGGTGTGAGGTGGAATTTCAGTGTTGTTTTCATTTGCATTTCCCTGATGACTAGGGATGCTGAGCACTTCTTTAGATGTTTCTCAATCATTTGAGTTTCCTCAGTTGAGAGTTCTTTGTTCAACTCTCTACCCCATTTTTTAATAGGGTTATTTGATGGTCTGGAATCTAGTTTCTTCAGTTCTTTGTATACCTTGGATATTAGCCCTCTATCAGATGTAAGGTTGGTGAAGATCTTTTCCCAGTCTGTTGGTTCCCGCTTTGTCCTGTAGACCGTATCCTTTGCTTTACAGAAGCTTTGCAGTTTTATGAGATCCCATTTGTCAATTCTTGATCTTAGAGCACACGCCATTGGTGTTCTGTTCAGGAACTTTTCCCCTGTGCCCATATGATCAAGGCTTTTCCCTATTTTCTCTTCTATTAGTTTCAGTGTAGCTGGTTTTATGTGGAGGTCCTTGATCCACTTGGAATTGAGCTTTGTACAAGGAGATAAGTATGGATCAATTTGCATTCTTCTACAAGTTGACCTCCAGTTGGACCAGCACCATTTGTTGAAAATGCTGTCTTTTTTCCACTGGATAGTTTGAGCTCCTTTGTCGAAGATCAAGTGACCACTATTTGCAGATGACATGTTAGTATACTTAAGTGACCCCAAAACTTCCACCAGAGAGCTCCTAAACCTGATAAACAACTTTAGCAAAGTGGCTGGGTATAAAATTAACTCAAACAAATCAGTAGCATTCCTCTACACAAAGGATAAACTGGCTGAGAAAGAAATTATGGAAACGACACCATTCACAATAGTCACAAATAGTATAAAATATCTTGGTGTGAATCTAACCAAGCAAGTAAAAGACCTGTATGACAAGAACTTCAACACCCTGAAGAAAGAAATCGAAGGAGATCTCAGAAGATGGAAAGATCTCCCATGCTCATGGATTGGAAGGATTAATATAGTAAAAATGGCTATCTTGCCGAAAGCAATCTACAGATTTAATGCAATCCCTATCAAAAGTCCCACTCAATTCTTTACAGAGATAGAAAGAGCAATCTTAAAATTCATTTGGAATAACAAAAAACCCAGGATAGCGAAAACTACACTCAACAATAAAAGAACTTCTGGGAGAATCTCCATCCCCGATTTCAAGCTGTACTACAAAGCAATAGTGATAAAAACGGCATGGTATTGGAACAGAGACAGTCAGGAGGATCAATGGAATAGAATAGAAGACCCAGAAATGAACCCTCAAACTCAGTTTTACTTACATGGGAGAGGAATAGATATCTCACAGTTTTTTTTTTCCTATCATTATTATTGTAACAAGTAACATTTTATATTTGGAGCTGATATAATTTACAATAGGAAATTTACATGTATAAAAATGATAAAAGTACTTTCATTCAAGAAGATATTTTTCTTGGTTATATACTTGACTTTGTAAGAATAGTTCTCAGTTTACATTAATAAGATTGCCACTAAATGGTTTGAGCTCAGTGAGAGTTTACTGGAGTGTCTATAGATCAGTTCTCTGAATATTTTTTAAAGTATTCATCTTTTTAATGGATAGGATTCATATAGATGGGATTCTTCTAGCCAAGGCACACTAGTTTTATTAATGAGTAATAAATCATATAAGTTAATAAATTCCTGTCATTAAAAATGCCTGTAGTTTCGGAGGTGTTGATGAGGCAGTATGATATTGTCAGGCAGCACAAAGCTTTGAGCTGTAGTATGAGTATCACCTTCTATTTTGCTTGTATATTTTCAAGAGCATCCCTTTGAACTTCAGCCCTTTTTGACTCTTAACTGTCTTAGTTTTCTTTTAATTTAATTTTTATATACTTGATTTTTTTTCATATATTTTGGTCATATTTCTCCTCTCCCAAGTCCTCCCAGATCCTCACTATCCTACTCACTTAACTTTATCTTTCTTTTTTTCTAAAAGCCTCACTAACACATGAAAAACAAAAACCAAAACAACCATCAAACCAGCAAGACCAAAACAAAATGAAAATAAAACAAAACTCATGAAAATATTTAGATTCCATTTTTTGTTGACCAACTACTTCTGTGGGGGGCAGCCTTCATACCTACTTAATATAATACTTGAAGTCTTAGACTGAGAAATAAGACACTTGTAGGAGATCAAGGGGATGCAAATAGAAAAGGTATCTTTATTTCCAGATGAAAGACCATAAAGACTCCATCAGGAAATTTCTATAGCTGAGAAACACTTTCATCAAAGTAGCAAGATTAAAAAATTAACAAACAAAAATGTAGACTTTCTATGTATAAATGACATACTTATTGAGAAAGAAATCAAGGAAACAGTACATTTCACAGTCGCCTGAAAAAAAAAAAAAAAAAAAACTTCAAATAACTCTAACCAAGGAACTGAAAGACTTATGTTACAAAAACTCTAACCAGGTAAGTGAAAAAGTTGTATAACAAATACTTTAAGCATTGAAAAAAAATTGAAGAAGATAGAAGAAGATGGAAAGGCCTCCCATGCTTATAATTAGTAAGGTTAATGTGGAAATGGCTACCCCCCAAAAGCAATCTACAGATGCAATCCCCATCAAAATTCCAACATAATTCTTGACAAAAATTGAAAACAAATAAACAAACATAAAAACTTTAACTTAATATGGAAACACACACTCACACCAGATTTTAATAAAAACAGTCCTGCATAATAAAAGAACTGCTGGGGGTACCACATCTCAGATTTCAAATTGGACTACAGAGCTATCATAATAAATGCCATATGATATTGGCATAAAAACAGACATGTTGACCCACAGAATCAAGTTGACCCAGAAATAAGTCCATAAACCTATGTACACCTGATTTTTTTTTTTTATAAAGAAGCCAGAAATAAACACTGGAAAAAGACTTCTTCAGTAAATGGTGCTGTCCAAAATGGATGTCTACATGTAGAAGAAATACAAATTTCCCCATATTTATCACCCTGTACAGAACTCAGCTCCAAATAGGTCAAACAACTCAACATAAAACCAAATACACTGAACCTGAAGGATGAGAAAATGTGGACTAGTCTGAAGCTTACTGGCAGGAAAGACATTGTGAGCAGGACACCAATTAACACATGGGATCTGATGACACTGGAAAACTTCTATATGGCAAGGAACATCATCATTTGGATAAAATGTCAGGCTACAGAATGCTTTTTAAGAAAGCTTTATAAATAATTTGTCTGATAGAGTATCTAGAATGTACAAGTAGCAACAACTACAAAAACTGAATACTAAGAAAACAAAAAACCCAATTAAGAAATCAGATACAGATTTAAACAGAGTTCTCAAAGGATGAAACAGTAATGGCTGAGAAACACATCAAAAACGGTCATTCTTAGCCATTAGAAAAATACAACTTAAAAAGGTCATTCTTAGCCATTAGAAAAATACAACTTAAAAACTGCTTTGATATTTCTTCTTACTCCAGTCAAAATGGCCAAGATTAATAAAAAAAAGGATGCAGGAATAGGGGAACATTTATTTATTGCTGGTGAAAGTGCAAATTGATAGAGTCATTGTTCAAATTGACGTGGAGTTTCCTTAAATAGTTATAAATTTATCTATCACAATATCCATCTTTACCATCCTTAGGCATATACACAAGAGACTCTATAACTTACTACAGAGATACTTGCTCATCTGTATTCATTGATGTTCTATTCATAACAGCCAGAAATTAGAAACAGCCTTGATGTTCATCAACTGATTAATGGTTAATGAAGCTGTGGAAATTTTATACAATATTATTTGACTGTTAAGAAAAATGAAAATTTCAGTAAATAGATGAAATTGTAAATAATCATCCTGAGTTAGGTAACCCAGACCCTAAGAAGACAAATATGGAATGTTTCATTTTATATGTAGCTGTTAACTTTTAAGCTTAAGATACGTGGGTTTCAATTAGAATACCCAGAAAAGTTAGGTGTCTAGTCTGGGACCAGGGGAGAGCAGCAGTTCTTCCATGGAGGAGTAAATAGAATATAGTATTTTAAAGGGATAAAGGAGAAACTAGAATAGCTAGAATAAATGAGGAGGAGGGTGGAAGAGCAGGGTAAAGTAGGGATTGTGAGAAGGAACAAAGGACACTAAAGACTTTAGAAAAGCCGTATGGAAACCTACTACTTTGGAAACTTCCTAAAATATATACATACTTGAAAAGAATTTAAATGGAGTCACCACCATATAATGAGGACACAATGCTCCAGCTAGACAGCTTATACCACCAAATAAGACCTCAAATACCAGGAATAGGTTAAATCTTGTTGAATTGTTGGTCAAAAGAGTCCCATCGACCTGTCCAAACATTACAGGTTATTTCCAAAGCTATTGGTTGCTCACTGCAACCTGATGCTAAGGTCTTATTTTGAAGACCTTACACATTTTATCAAACATGGAGAAATTTGAGCTGGTTCCCAACTAGTGGCCATGAACTTGAACTATGTAGGACAGAGTTGTTAATGGGAAAACCTAAGGCTGAACCTTCTAATAAGGGAACAAAGCAATAAAGTGACTCCAAATGGCATATTGCTGTACCCGTAAAATCAAAGCATTGTTCAACCCAATGAGAGAAGCTTCTTTCTGTAGTAGATAATTAACACAAGTGGACAAGGTGCTAAGAGTGAGAGGCTTTGGAACACTCACCTCTAAATGGGATCTTTATCAAACACTTCCCCTCAAGGCTCTGGAATCTACGTGGAAGTGACTGAAAGAATTTTAAGAACCAGCCGGGCGGTGGTGGCGCACGCCTTTAGTCCCAGCACTTGGGAGGCAGAGGCAGGCGGATTTCTGAGTTCGAGGCCAGCCTGGTCTACAGAGTGAGTTTCAGGACAGCCAGGGCTACACAGAGAAACTCTGTCTTGAAAAACCAAAAAAAAAAAAAAAAAAAAGAAATGGTAAAGAATTTAAGAACCAGAGGTTCTGGATGGCTTCAAGGAAACAGTGTCTTTCATACACAGCAGGACTAATGTAAAATGACCTCACCTAGCCTCACTGCATGCACAAGACCTTTATAAGTTCAATCCAGACAAAGTACCAGCACAGAGATGGAGAAGTGGATTTCTTTTAGATTATGCAGAATTAATGAATATAATCTTGGTTTTTATTTATATCTTAAGAAAGTTTTAAATTTGGGAGCGCTTAGGGAGGGACCCATGGCTCCAGCTATATATGCAAGGGAACTATATATAAGTGGGAGAAGAGATCCTTGGTCCCATGAAGGCTGGGTGTCATGGGGGGGGATATTCGAGGGGGGGGAGGTGAGATATGGGGGAGGGTGGGTGGGAGTACACCAACGTGGAGGCAGGAGGAGGGGGCAAGGGATAGTGAGTTCCTGGGAGGGAGAGGGGGAAATGGGGTAAGGAGAGAACATCTGAAATGTAAATAAAATTTCCAATTAAAAAAAAAAAAGAAAGTTTTAAATTACAAACTAACTCAAAAAACCATTGCTGTCTGTGAAACATCTCTGTGTAACTTTGTTCATTCTTAATTTGTCCATTTTGTGTAACTTCTGTCTTTCATTATTAATGTAATACTTGTTAGGATAAAACATAAATGTGTTACCATGAATGTTTTTAAATGAATCAAAAGGTACTCAGAACCTTCCTTCCATCTTTCAGCAAGAACCTGACTATACCTGTTTTGCTACATTGTGTATGCCCATTATTTGCCATAATATTCATGATAATCTTTGGTTTTTGATGTCAGTAAGATCATACCCTAGGAAAATT
The DNA here is from genome assembly GCA_021653895.1 of Mastomys natalensis. Classification (NCBI taxonomy): domain Eukaryota; kingdom Metazoa; phylum Chordata; class Mammalia; order Rodentia; family Muridae; genus Mastomys; species Mastomys natalensis. The sequence continues at coordinate 638,939 of JAJTUV010000660.1, read as the reverse complement.
TGCCTCTCAAAATAGCTGCTCTAGACTAGTAGATCTCACTAAAGCTTTAAGTAAAATACAAATCGTCCGAGGAACTTGTTGAAATAGAAGTTTTGGTTTACCAAGGTTGGGCAGAGTTCAAAGCTCTTTGTTTCTTAGAGGCTCCCTTGTGACAGCACTCTTCTGGTCTTGGTGCCATGTCTTGTATAGACGTTTGGGTTACACGCATATCAAGTACTTTTTATTGAATTTACTAAGGTTTTAGATCTACCATTTTCACAGGGAGGATGATTGATAGCTTGTTCTCCCACTGGCTCAGGCTCAGCTAGCCTTTGCATGCAGCAGAATCACAAAAGATAAAATTTGCTAAAACTGGACATTCCTGGGCTCTGATCCTTAGAATGTATTTTGGTGGGACTAAGGTACACAGGAATCTGCACTTCAAAGCTTTAAATTTCTATATAGGTTACTAACACTATAGGTTACAAAAGAATACTTTAAAATTTGAAGTTGTTCTATGAATTCCTATTTCCTTTTGTATAAAAATTTTAAAGTCAAAGATACAGTGCGATTTCTGAAAGGTGATTGCTTTGGATGCTAGTATTAGGTTCATAAGGAAGCCTTGAGCTGTCTCTGCATGCTTTGATTCTCTGTACCATTGCTGCAGGCAGACTGCATAATTTATTGTAATGTATCAGTGGCAAAGACTATGACTCCTTTGCTACAGAATTAACCCTAAAGGATCTTAACTGTATAATTGGTTGGAAGCAAAAGATATGTAGATATTTGAAATTCAGGTTAATGGATGATCAGTATTGATTCTTTTCTTGCTAATAACCAGATTATTCATTCTATCTCTGGGAAACATTTAAATCTCTAATATTACTAGCAGTTATAGTCACCATGTGTCCCATATAAGTTCATTCCTCATATAAAACATCAAATTTTCTATTGCATTTTAAAATTAGAAATTCTGGTAACAGAATAATTGTCATTTGAGTTAGACAATACATTCTAAAAGTATGTCATTCAAAGTAATTTTTTAAATGACATCTTTTGACTTTCTAATTTATTCTTCATTTGCTAATTTCTTGTGATTTATGGATGTGGGTGCTATTTATATAATACCTAATTGATCTTATACAAAATTATTTAAAATGAAATGGTTATACAGTGGTTGCATTTATTAGACAGTCTTACCAGAAACAGCATGTGCTCTTTTGACTACATGGCTCAGCAAACTATAATGTCATCCAATGTGATTTAAAAGCTTTACTTAGGATTAATCAATCATTTGCTTAAGTTTATTATCTCATTTATTTGCCAATTTGCATATGATTTTGAAATTCAGACCTATTAAACAAACAGTAATGTACCCAGAAATGGATTATAGAATAAATTGAATTAGAGCAGTGTCCTAGTTTGTTGCTATAATAAACACTATGATCAAAAGCTACTTAGGGGAAGAAGGGTTTATTTGACTTACACTTCCAGTGTCAAAAATTCATCATCAAGTTAAGACAGGCCTGAATCAGAAACCTAGAGCAGAGTCCATAGAGGAAGGTATTCAGTACCTAGGTCTCCACTGGCTCAGGCTCAAGCTAGTTTGTAGGCCAGACCCACTGGCTTAGTAATACACTGCTTTCAATGGATTGGGTCCTGTTATATCAGTAGCAATCAAAAATTTGCCTCAGATATGCCTGCAGGCTAGTCTGATTGAGACAATTTTTCAGTTGAGTTTCTATCATCAAGGTTATGTCAAGTTGACAATAAAAACTAACAGGGAAAAACATACTGTAATCAAGGCAACACTAGTCGGAAGTATGAGGTTACTGATATGGTATGTCATGACTCCTCTGCTCTACCCTGAAGGACAGTTTGATTCTGTTGTCTCTGCATGGCCTTATTCCCTTGCTACAGTACTGCCTACAGCAAAGACCACTATGAAGAGCATTATAACCAAGTGTAGTAAATTCTGTGTGGGAATCATTTTGTCACACAAAAAGGCTTTGTGCGCACAGAGAAAAATTTTTGAAAGGGAAAGGGAAAATTCAACAGGAAAAAAAAATCCAACAGACACATAAGAAAATAGCATGATTTTTTTTTCTTAAGTGGGAATCTTGATCTAGATGACCTTTTTTTACAGGTGACTACTCAGAATAGTTTATTAATAACCTAAGAACCAAGCTTTATAATGCATAATGTTCAAAACTATCATAACTCAGGTGGTCAGTATTGGAGACAACTTTTACTAATCTTAAAAAATACACACTTGAATGATTTGCAGTGCATATTAGGAAGTAATTTTATTAAAATATGAATAACCATTTTATTTTGACATTCTTCAGCATAATAGGTCAAGATTCTATCTTTTTCTCCATTTTAAAAATAAATAAAATTATTAGTTTATTTATTTACATCCCAAATGTTGCACCCCCTGCTTTTCCCCTCCCAATGTTATTCACTTCATCCTCCCTCCTTTTTCCCTCTGAGAGAGTCTCCTCTATCCCTGGCGTCCCCCTTCTCTAGAGCATCAAGTCTCTACAGGATTAGGTGCATCATCTCCCACTGAGGCCAGACAAGTCAGTCAGTCCTCTGCTACATATGTGCCAGGAGCCTCAGATCACCAGTGTACACTCTTTTGTTGGTGGTTTATTCTCTGAGAGCTCCTGGGGGTCCAGGTTTGTTGACACTCTTGGTCTTCCTATGGAGTTGCCATCCCCTTCAGTTCCTTCAGTTCTTTCCCCAGCTCTGCCATAGGGGTCCCCGACTTCAGTCCAGTGCTTGGCTGTGAGTATCAATATCTATCTCAGTCAGCTGATGGTATAGCCTCTCAGAGGACAGCCATGCTAGACTCCTGTCTGCAAGCACAGCATAGCATCAGTAATAGTGTCAGGGTTTGGTGCCAACCCATGGAATGGATCCCAAGTTTGCCTGGTCACTGGTCAGCCATTTCTTTAGTCTCTGCTCCCTTTTTGTCTATGCATTTCTTTCAGACAAGAACAAGTCTGGGTCAAAATTTTTGAAGGTGGGTTGGTGTCCCTATTCCTCCACTCGGGGCCCTAACTACTTGAGGTATTCTGTTGAGGTTTCATCTCCCCACTGTTGGGCATTTTGGCTAAGGTCATCCACATTGAATCTTGGGAGCCTCTCACATCCCAGGTCTCTGGGACATTCTAGAGGTTACCTCCACCCCACACCCAACCCTGGCAGCTGCGTATTTCCATTCATTCTTTTGTCCATCTGAGCTTCTCTCCTGTCTCTCCCCATACCTGATCCTGCCCCCTTTCTACTCCCCTCCCCTCTCCCACCAAGGTTCCTCCCTCTCTCTGCCTCCCATGATTATTTTGCTACCCTTTCTAAGTGGGATTGAAACATCGTCACTTGGGCCTTCCTTCTTGTTTAACTTAGGATCTGTGGGGTGTATCATGGGTATCCTGTACTTTTTTTTTAGCTAATATCCACTATAATACCAGTGAATACATACCATGCTTGTCCTTTTGGGTCTGGGTTACCTCACTCAGGATGATACTTTTTAGTCAGTATTGGTGACGGCTTCTACTAATCTTAAAAAAAAAAAAAAAAATACAAACTTGAATGATTTGAAATACATATTAGGAAGTAATTTTTTAAAATATGAAGAACCATTTTATTTTGACATTCTCCAGCATAATTGGTCAGTTTTTAACAACATAAAATTTCAGCCCATTTATCTAGATATTTCTTTTAATATTTTAGCTGCTTTAAGTGACTACCAGCTATGCCCAGTAAATGACCATTTGCAAGTAAAAAATTAGTTTTCTCCAAAGTCTCACTGGTGAAACAGACCACTTTTAAGGGCAGGCCCCACTCCCAGTAGTAGAAGGCCAACACACAATGAACTCAATGGTATCTTTGGAGGGTTGTGTCTTATAATGTTAAGACAGGATGTTTTGTTTGATTGTTTTCTTTTAACTTACTGGTTCTTTATGTAGAGGTTATGGCTTCTGGTTTGAGGTTTTTATTGAATTCCTGTGTGTGCAGATATGTGCCTCTGGTTCTAAATGTGTTTCTTTGGCTCCTCATTTGATTGTATTGTCATATGCAGATTTTGTTTGTTTGTTCGGTTCGTCTTAAATGTATTTTGTTTATTTTTATTCCTTAGATGCCTGGTTGTTTTCTGAGGAGACAGAAAGGGTGTGGATCTGAATGGGAGGAGTGGTAGGAGGGAACTGGGAAGAGTGGGAAGGAAAAACATAATCAAAATATATTGTATGAAAAAAATCTATTTTCCATAAAAGGAAAAAAATGAATAGAAATGTAAAAAAAGAACTATTGAAATTTTGATTGCTTTTTAATAACAGTGGGTTTTGCAATTAAGTAGAAAATCAGTTACCTTTATGTTCCATGTAGAAAATGGTTGTACTGCATTTCATGTTATCATTCATTGAGTATAAAAACATGCATTATATCTAGTTTTGGGGATGCAATGGTGAGCTAAAAATAGTGTGGTCACTGACCTCAAAGTGTCCAATTATTTAAAAAGCCAATCAGAAAGAACAACAATAAAAGATTTTTTTTCATATGTGGAATCTTCAAAAAAATTTTCAGTCTTATGTAAGACTCCCTGCTAAGTCATTTTATCATCAAAGTTAATAGGAGACATTATCTGAATTTTTGAAGGTATCACTTGATGTGTTCATTTAATAAAATTAGTTCAGCAAAATGTGATTTTAGGCATGTCTCATGAAAACTGAAATAACATTGGCATTTGACTGTCTTGTTACATGTGAAGTAAAGTAGATATTTGTTTCATTGTAAACTGATTCAATCCCAGTTTTGTTATTTTGTGAGAGCAATAGCCATGAGCTACAGGTCACTATTTAAATTGATTTAGACTAAATAAAACTTAAGAACATACTTAACATTTTTAAGTATATTTTCAGTGCTAGATTGGACAACAAAAATTCAGAACATTTCTGCCTCATTGATGGTTCTGTTGGTCTATGTACACCAGCCTAAGGCCTGCAAATATTATCTGGTATGGAATTGGTGAGAGATGCATATAGTATTTATCAGGAATGAGTTTGTTTACAAAACCCCAAATACCATAAATAAAAGTGGCTAAGTTTAAAGACAGTACAAGTTTCTTTTTTTTGTATGGGAGTGAAGTCTGAATGTAGACGCTCCGGGCCTCCAGGTGGCTCCACACATAGAGAACTGAAACTCACTCTTTTCTTGATGCTGTCCTGTCTCCAGTGTCAGTCTTATGTTCAAGATGGCTGTTATAGCTCTGACCACCAGTGTTCCACAAAAAAAGATGGGGAAAGTTAAAAGAGATTCCTCATATTAAAGATTTTACCTGCTTAACTACACTAAACATATTAATTCCTATTTCCCTTTAAGGGTTATACATGAAGGCTTTATAACTGATATACATATTTTTGGCATACAGTTAGATATGTTGGGTAAATGTAAATATTATATAATATTAAAAACAACAAATGTAACTATTTCCTCAAACATCTATCACTTCTTTATAGAAAAACATTAAATTTTTCTTCTAGCTTTAAAAAATGTTTACAGTATCTTAGCATGAATGTTTACAGTATCTTAGCATGTTGCTGTACTATGAAACAAATTTTTTTTCTCTTAGTTATAATTTAGTGTCATTTAACTGACTTCTTCTCTCTCCTGAAACTCTGGCACTACCCTTCAGCCTTAACTTTTAATTTTTTATTCTTGAGACAGGATTTCACTCTGTAGCGCAGGTTACTTTTGATTTCACAGTGTAGCCCAGACTAGCCTTGAACTTTTGACAAGACTTCAGCCTCCTACATGCTGGATTGCAGGTGTATTCCATCATGTCCAGCTACTCTCAACTTATATACTTTAAAATCTGTTTTTGAAGATTCCACATCTGAGTGAGACCTTCCATTGTTGCCCATCTGTGATTGGCTTTCTCAGTAGATTGGGACACTTGGAGGTCAGTGACCATGCTATTTTCAGCTCACCATTGCATCCCCAAAGCTAGACATAATGTGCATTTTATAAATACTTACTGAATAAGGACATGAAACATAGTAAAGTGTGTTGAAAGAGTAGATTCCATTTTGTTAGACATAAAATTCTTTTTCAGGCTTGCTTTTTTGTGAGCATTAAGAACCCTAGCTAGTATTAAAGTTAATAGTTTATAGATAGAATATAACCTTTAGTAGAAAAATTTGTTTTTACTTTTAAGTAAATCATTTGAAATGTATCCAGAGTTCAAAGTTGGCATTTAATTTCTAGATTTACCCTCATACTTTTATGTTTGAACTTACAACCTCTGACAGTTTCCATTTCACAGTTAGATATTATTTTTCAAGGAAAGTCATTTTTCTTTGCCTTTTCTTCATTGGAGTCTGGTATTTTTGAAAGCATATATTTAGAACATTGACTTGTATAATTTCTTAAGAGAGAAAGTGGCATTGATCTGTTTCTTCCCTTTTGAAAATAATACTCTGTTGGTGGCTTGGACAGGTTTATGTAGAATTAAGTGGGCTTATATCTGTAGATGGACTCCTGCAGATAAAGCCACAGCCATCTTCAGGCAGGCGGCTTTTGTGTTGATGTACTGTTTTCCCTTTGGGCTGATAGATGCTGTTTCTTATAAGATAAAAACATGGCAGGGAAGGAAATTTGTTCTGTTTTGTTGCTATTTTAAGCAGTACAGAAGTGGTTGGTGGTTGGTAGACCTAGACAGACACCTTTCATCACAACCTCAAGTGACTGCCATTTCTCTGAGATAATTTTTTGCAAAACAGTTTTAATTTCCAAGTGGTTGCATGCTTTCCATGTAAAATGAAACTGTTCTCTGAGGATTCTACACTATTAATATATGGTTTTAAATCTCAATCACTGGATTGTTTCCTCCTCCCATTTAAATGATGAAAATTCAATAAAGCTATTTTATTTCCTCTATTTTCATTACTAAGTTGGTTCATAGAAAGAATTCTTAATACCCAACTGTTTGTGTTTTAGAATCTTAAACTACTTTTCTTCTGTTTTTCTTCTGTTTTTCTTCTGACATTGCTGATTGTTACCCCTCTGTTTGCTGTTTTCCTTTACCCTAGGAGCTAGGTTCCTATGAGTTGCATGAGATAGTTGATGCTCCCTGCTCGCCCCACCCCCACCCCTGGCCCAGTGCCAAGCCAGGGTAGGATGATTTTAGTGTATGTATAGATATATTTGCTGAGGAGTCCTGCCTACTAAGAATTACCCAAATTCTGCAGGGAAAATATCTCTGGTTATGAAGTAGCCCTTGCAGCAATTTTCATTCTTTATCCACTTTGTCTTCCTGATGAGAAGAGTGAATCTCTCAGAAGCTTCTAACTGCCGTGAAATATATGCCCAGCAGCCTGAGTTTTAAAGCTTTTATTGAATAGTGTTTGTCATAGCCCACGAAGTCTATATGTCCTGTGAGGGTTTGATGGAAACTGCCTCCTCTAAGAGATATGGTTCTTGATATCGCATTGTTCATTTCATTGAATCCCCCAAATTTGCGGGAATGAAGAAGTAAATCAAAGAGTAAAGCTTTACTTATTTTTGGTGCTGAGTACAGTGCCAGGAATGTAGAACACTGACCTTTAGTTCCTGTTGTTGCAGGTTTTTCTCTCCCTCACCCATGGGATTGTTGGTGTTCATTATTTCAGAACTAGGATATGGATAGACTCTATTACAGGAGTCATTTGTAAATTCTTGGTTCTTTATTCTGTTTTATTTTCTATAATGAATTATCAGAGTGTGAAATTTAAGTACAGAAACAAAAGATATGAAAGAATAAGCCTCCTCCTCTGTTCTCCTCTTTATTTCTCACACTCCACAGTACTGTTTTCTAGCTCTGTGTATGAAAGGTTACATAATTGAAACTTGTATACATTCCTTTTTCATATGACTTTTCTCTCTATAGGGGCTAAACTGCTTCATTCTTTTATCGCCTCTTCAAAACCATATTCTGTTGGTAGATATATCAATTCCTAATCTTGTGACAACAACAAATAATAATGATGATGATGATGATGATGATGATGATTGATGATAATGTGAATAGTGCTGACCACATATCATTTTATGGACATTCTGAGCTTGTTAGAGCAAATTCTTAGAAGTAGAATTACTGGATCAAAGACTAGTATTTTTAACTCTTAAGTTTTAAGTTAGACCATTTATTAGTGTCTTCCTTTCACTACACGCATTTCCAGGGCTTGAGTCTCAAAAGTAGGACAGGTAGGTGTTGGCAAGGATAGTGATAGAGTGTGACAACTGTTGAAGCCTACAAGGGACTCAGAATGGCAGCATTCTATGAGGGCACTGGCCTGCTCACTGTGCTTTCTCTTGCCAAAGGAGAATACCACAGCCAGTAAAATTTAAGCAATAATCTGACTCATGTTTTTGGAAGCTGAGAAGACTGACTAAGAGATTTGAGAGCCACGTGAATTGAGGACATCTTGTGTTAGGATGTGGCAAAGGTGAAGAAAGCAAGAACACATGAGTGAAGATACCTGAACTTTCTCTTTTTCCAAGAGCCTACTCCTATGGTACTGGCATTGAATCATTTGTAAGTGATCTAACCAACTCTTAAAAGTCTCACTTTTTAGTACCATTACTGTGCCATGACATCTCAACATGAATTTTGAGTGGCATATATCATATCACATACCTTCTTGGAGAACTGAAATCCTTAAGTGCATTGGTGGGCTGGTTAAAGGCCTAAAAGGCTGCACAGTACTCTGACCTCCGGAGCAGAGATTACAGTCAGATTCAACTCAGGACACTAGTGACTGGATTGAATGGCAGATGCCCTGGTGAGGCTAACCAACAGCCTGATCTTTAGCGAATTAACAAGTACAATGTCTCCTCCTTTATAACCACAAGACAATGACCACATAATTACCCACAAATCTTCCTTCCACCTGGTTGCCATTTCATGAGAGAGATTCCTTAATCCTTAAAAACACTGAACTTGCAATTGAATTAAGTTGTTTACCTGAAAACAGACTACTTTAAAGTGAAACAGAATTGTCTTCACTTATTAAACTTGTGATGACTTCCAACTCTACTCATCACTATTAGAATAAACATATGCTAAAAACAAAATGACAGAAGATACAGGAACCTTTACATTGTACATTTGCTATGCATTCCTTCATGCTTAAGTTGTGTACCATCCTTCTTCAGCATAACAGAGACTTACCCAGAATAGACAAGTACATATCTCTCTGATTATATCTACACAAGTAAGACCACCCCCAAAATCATTCATGGAGTACAAATCAGACTCCAGTTTCCATATTACTCCTACTAGCTTTAGTAGAGTTGTTTGAGTCTGACTACTTATATTTTTCCTTACTAAATATACCATTATCCTAATTACAGACATGTGGTTTCTTTTTCTTTTATTAGGTTATGGCGAGGTAACATCAAATGTTTTCTGTGCCCATGAATTGTATTTTGTAATGATAATCTCATTATCTAAGTGAAAATTTGTGCCAGAAGTTTAAGAGCTTCCATGTGGGCCTACACATGGTGACTTAGACATTTCTTCCCAGCAGGCATAGTTTTATGAGTTGGAGGCCAGCCTGCTATTCATAACAAGTTCCAGTCCAGCCAAGGCTACATAGTGAGACCCTGTCTCAAAAAAACAAATCAACAAAAAAAGAATTGCCTTGTGAAAATTGAAGTGTTAATTCATATTCTTTCTATATTTTAGTTAAAACCTTTTATGTGTGACATGATCTATATGCTAGGCTTGCCACAATATGAAATCATTTTTTAAAGATAAAAATAAAACACAAAAACTCAACCTAGCATGTCTCCAGTTTAGAAGATGTCTTTATTTCTGTTCCCATTGCTGTGATTAAATTGCTCTGACCCCCAAAAAAAAAAAGCTTGGTTAAAAGCAACCAGAACAATGAAGGGTGTATACTGTGACTGAGGCTGGCTCTGAACCTTGATCCTTCTCCCTGTACTTGCAAAGTGCTACAATGAATGAATTTGCAATTCATATTCTTAGGACCTTTTAAAATTAGATGTGTGTATGTGTGTGTGTCTTCTCTTTGTGTGTGTCATCTGTGTCTATATTTGTCTGTGTTGTGTGTGCTGTCTGTCTGTGTGTGTCTGTGTCTGTGTCTGTGTCTGTAATACATGAAAATGATTGAGGTGCCTGTGCAGATCAGAAGAGGTTGTCAGGTCTCTCGTAGCTGAAGCTATAAGCAGTTGCAAGCCATCCAGTACTGGTGCTGGAACTGAGCTAGGGTCCTCTGCAAGAATAAGTGCTTGTAACTGCTGAGTCATCTCTCCAGCACCTGGAATCCATATTCTTAACAAGAAAATTACTGCATCTCATTGCCTTGCATTTTTGCTTTTAATCCTTTTTAAGCCCTCTGAGTCCTTGTAAATCTCTGTCTTCTCTGCTCCCTTCTCTTTTTCCCCATTCGGTTTTCGGGTGTTGCTGTGTTGTATGAAATCTATTTGCTGCCTTTTATATCTCCAGCTCTTTCTGGCGCTGACTCCTGGTTCTCTGCTCCAGTTCCTTATGCTTCTCTCTCCCTCCCACTCCTTGCCCTTTTGTCATTGGCAGCTACTTACAGAGTTTCTTGCTCTTTCTTTTCTCCCTGTTAGTCCAACAAAGACTGCTTAGAAAGAGCAGCAGCCTTGTCATTTGAACAAAAGATTCTGACAACCCTTTGTAGGTTAGCTATTGCTTTGCTTAACTAAAATATGATTAGCCTCTTCATCTCTTGTTGAATATCTCTATTAATGTCAGGGAGTTACATACTGCAATATTAGTGTCTATGACAGTGACTGCTTTTAAATTAATTTTTTTCATACTGATTACTATCTTAGGAGTCTTAACTATACAAGGATAACTGTAACATCATTCAGTTTAGTATCTATCCATTAATTTTACATACAGTAGTTTGGAAAGTAGGAATAGTTGTTCAGCTAAGGAGTGTGTGATGCATATTTACACCTGACTGTTGAGACATGCATGTGCTTTTTGAAACTTCAGTTTTGGGGTGATTATATATATATATATTACTCTGTATATTAAAATAAAATTTTGTTAATAGAAAATGTCTTACAATCTTCTTTGTAATGATGTTCATTATTACTGGGCAGGCAACAAAAGATCAAATCACTAAGATTCATTGACTGCATGGGGATAGGATCCTGGAAGGTTCATATTTTAGCCCAAATGAAAGTTAATTGTTTATTTAGCATGTTGCTGTAATAAAGCGAGGCCTCAGACGCCTCTTCTAGTTCTTAATTTTTTTCTAAATTCTCCCCAACAGAGAACACCTTTAAAATGCTGTTTTATACAGAAGGCTTTCATTACAGCTCAGATATATATTTAGTACATTTATTACGTCCTGCTGTTTCATAGGCTTACACTGTTTACTAAACCAATGCAGTTATACTATTTACTTTTCTATTGAACCAAAGAGTAACTGTCTGACTTATTAATACTAGTTTTCATCATTTCTGCCATATTTGGTTTGGAGGAATCTTGATTATTTTGTAACTAAAGATACCACAGCCTGAGAAAAGTGGTTAAGATCTGATGACATTTGATGAATTGGCATGTCGCTTGCAATTGTTATTCTGCTCCATTCTCAATTTGAGAGTGATATTTTCCCCTGGAAGTGCTAGAAAAAAATGTTGCAGCATCATTCCTCAGAAAAATCATTAACTGTTATAAGTCCAGGGGGCATATTTAGACAAGGGTGATAGGATGGCAATAATCGGCTTTTCTGAATGATTACTACACATTTTTATTTGGAACCTAATTTTCTTCTCACCCTGGAAATAATTATATGAACAAATTCTGTGGATCTGAACTTCAGCTCTCATGTGAAAACGACTTTATTCCTATATAATATTAAGTCTTGTGTAGTTGTATTTATTTTGCTTGGAATGAAAGCACAACACATTTGCACTTTGCATTTATTAAATTGGAATACTGTACTATTATACCACATTTTAAATGTCCAGAGCATTATGTAAATAGGGATGAACACAGAATTCAGGGCAAGGTAGTTAGGGAGTCTTTAGCTAAAAGACCTCTAGTAAAAATAGCTGTTCTCTGCTGTGTCAAGCTAAGGTAATTAAGGCTTAAAGAAGAATGATGACAACCTTTTGCCCAGATACCCTTTGTTTATTTTAGACTTAATGTCTTAAGTTCAAAGTAATGAATCCTAGTTTAGCATTCTCTGTATAAGCAAAGCTGGTTTAGGGAGAATTGTGAATGAAATAAAACTGTAGTCCCTCCTTCTCTTCCTTGGTGAAGAAAGGCAATACATGTCTGTCATCTAGTAACATGACTGCTTATAAATGAAAAAAATTAATCTCGCCTCTCTTTTGGTATATATATATATACATATATATATATATATATATATATATGCATGCACAAACATTTAAACAAATGTACATATATAAAACAGGGTGTGCCATGAGCTTAGGACTCTCTTGAAAACTTACTTCTCTTGAGGAATTTCTCTTTTGCCACTATCACGCTACAGGGTCACATTAAGTAAAGCCTCAAAGAGACTCCTTGCTTTGGAACATTGCATATATTTCCATTGAATTATTTATGCAAAACCTAGTTGTTAATACCCATTGAGCACTTACATTGATTTTAATTGTTAAGTGCATCTAAAACAGCACTTTAATAGCATTGTGTTATAATTTTTCAGTAAAAGTTTAAGTACTTATTTTTAATTTGTTTGAAATTTGGTACATGCTATTCAGTTGCTTATCCGCTAGGTAAAGGAAACTTTGAGCATAGGAGATGTCTGTTATCAGTTACTGCCTTTGTAGAGAATCTTTGTGTTATGATGACCTAAAACATTTTATTGACATTAAAACATATGCTTTGACTAATGCCTCAAGTAGTGTAAAACTTCTCATTAATTCATAGGGTATCTGTTCTGGTGTGGAATGACTACTAATGGTATCTTGAAGTTATCTAATATTTATGTGATTCTGATGAAAAATTTTTTCTTATAAAATATATTTAGCTTAAAGGACAATAATAATAATAGTAATAGATTTCTGTTAGCTTTGTAACAAAAGACATATTACATTTGAAGAATCATCTTTTGTATGAAAAATGATGAAGCCAAACTAACAAATGAATTTTGCACATTTGTACAAGTTGATGATTTGTTTGGGGAATGACATGTAGTAACAATGAAAGTCAAAGAAGGCAAGATATTGAGAAATTAAAGGTTATAAAATGAATGTGGTTATTCATTTAAAACTGAAACTTGGGTTATCAGAGCAGGAATACTTCAGATAAATGTAAAAAGGCGGACTCAAGGAACAACAGTTTCAACAGATGGATATTTAGATGTACTGTTAATTATTATTAGAAAGTAATTTCTTTGTAGTAGAGGAATTATGACTAAAATGTGGAAGTATGGGCTGTTTTGTACCATCTGAGTTTTAAATGCCAAACAAGCAGAGTGTAGAGAATCTTTGAATAGGTGGGGCTTCATCCGACTCTGTAAAAGGCTTAGGTGAAGAGAAGTGGTAGGCATACCTCAAGTCTCTAAGAAATGGAGACCTAATGAAAAAATGACCATAGATCACACTTTAAGAACCTTTAGCTTTAAGAGTTACAAAGCAATGAAAGATCCCAGGATAGGGAGGGAGATTTGCTGCATATTAAAATTAATAATTTGATTACATATGCATTATATAACTTTATTACTGATTTTCTTTGACCATTTTATGCATCTACATAATATATTCTAGTTGCTCTTTATCCCACTCTCTGCTCTCTCCCTTCAAACCATGTCAATCCCCTCTTCTCTTTACAAGTAAGTCCCTTTTTCATATTCCTGTCTTTGTTTTTTGTCTTGTGACCCACTGAATTTAACTATGGCTATCTGTGTGGCAGTGAGTTTCAAACTATCCCTTGAGCTTGGTAAACTCACCATTGGTAAACAATGAATGACTGCCTTTGCCTCAGAATAAACCTGTAGCTAATAGTTCTGCAATATGGGTTATAGTTGCCTGAGTTCCTGATCCATATTTGTTTGATGATGGGTCCAGTCTTGTCATAACTGTTGTGAGATCATGACTTCAATGCCTATGTGTCTTATTCACTGTTCTATTGCTGTGAAGAGACATCATGATCAAGGCAACTCTAATAAAAGAAAGCATTTAATTAGGGGCTTACTTACAGTTTGAGAGGCTTGGTTTATTATCATCATGGTGGGGAGCATGGTTTCATGCATGGCACAGAAGCAGTAGCTGAGTGACATCCAGGATCCACAGACTAAGAAAGAGGACTAGGCCTAGCATGGGTTTTTGAAGCCTCAAAGCCTATCACCCAGTGCTACACTTCCTCCAGCACGGCTACATGTACTACAAACAGTGCCCACCTCTTAATGCTTCTAATCCTTCAAACAGTTTTACTTCCTGATGTCTAAGCATTCACATATATGAGTCTATTGGGGTCCTTCTTATTCAAGCTACCACCCTGTGCCCTGCCCTTGACCTATTGTTTCACATTTCATCTTAATCTTCTAGCTCTTACCTTTTTGGTCCTCTTTTCCATGATGTTTTCCGAGTTTTAAAGGGCGTAGTTCAGGTGTCCTGTGAAGACATGACCACTCAACTGTCACTTATTTACATCACTTTGAGCAGACATGAGTCACTGCATTTACTTATTCTCTGCACCTTTGGCTCGATGAACCGTGGCAAATAGGAGTAAGGTTTGCAGTACAGCACCAGCTTCAATTCTCTATATCCTACATGGAAGGTGTGTGCTATCTTCGGCAATAGGATCTTTCCAACTGGCTGTGGTGGTAATGAAGAGGAATAGTGAGGGCCCTGGAGCCTCTGTGATCTGCAACTTATAAGGTAGCACTCACACCTGGGCTGGATGTTTTTAAACAAACTGTTGTTTTTAGGACCAGCATCACACCACCGTGTGTGACGTCTCCTTCTTAATCTTTTTTAAGTTATTTTTTTAATTGGATTTTTCTCAGTTGTTTGAATATTGCAGTGATATTCAGCATTGGTTAAGTAACTCAGACCAGGGAGGATTCTGCTTGAATCTATAGAGAAGCAGAAGCAGGAATGACAGCTCCAGGAGTCTAAGATACTCGGGCTGGTATGCATTTCTTTCTTTGTCACCACAGACTTTTACTTCTCTCCATCCTTTTATATCAGCGAACCTTGGTTTCTAGATCAAGATGATTTTCCTCCTTAGTTTTCAGGAGGCATTTCCAGTTGCACCACACTCTTTAATCACAATTCTTCCTGACAGTTTTTTGATTGGATCCAGTTTTTGCAGTCTGGACCCTGAGAATTTAATTTATGTGTCTGTTACAGCAGTTCTCAAACATTTTTACCCCAGAACTGTTTTATATCCTGGAATTTTACTGAATATCCTAAAACAAAAAATTTTATATGGATTTTATTTATTCAAAATTTCTAAATCAGAACCTAAACTGAGAAGTTTTTAATTTCAATAGATTTAATGCAACATTATTTAAAGCATGATATTACAACATTATATTAAAAATAACATTTCCTGAATAAAGTCAGTGAGAAGAGAGGTATTGTGCATCTTCTGCAAATTTAGTTACTACTTGGTTTTTAAGCAATTTCTGGAATATAGTACTTCTCTGTTACTCAACAGATGCACAGGTATGAATTATCCTAAAAAGAAACCGAGGAAGTTCCTGATGCTTTGCTGATGGGAGGATCTAGATCCAGATATGATTAATGTATCACTGGTGAGGTTTTTATCATTAGTGAGGTATCCTGGAGGTGACTGCATCAAACTTAATTTTAACATTTATTATTTAAGAGATAAATTACATCTTTAAGTTAAGTGTGAGATAGAAAACATTTTTTCTAAGCATGTTTTGTAGAAAATAATTGAGACTCGAGGTTTTATTGGTTTTGAAGGCACAATTTGAGAGACACACTAAAATATTTAGTGATTTTTTTTGACGTTAAAAAATCTAGACTCTACCTTTATTACCAAGTGGCAGAAGTGATCTGGCAATTTGACTAGACAAGATAGACTTACAATATTATAAATATAGAGTAAACATGTTACAGCACTCCAGTTCTAAGGGGCTTCTAATACTGCCTGTGTGTTCATGTTAATAGAGGCTATGGGAATAAGCCAAAGTAATCAGTGCTGGCCTTGTTAACCTTCTCTTCTAAAATGCTGTGAAAGATTAACTATAGCTTCTGGGTGTGTTATTTGGTTAAAGTTGGTTCTTTTATAGGTTACTACACTGGTTTAGTAAGTCTGTTTTTCATACAAAGCAGTGGCATTTATTCCCAGAATATTTCACAATCATCGTTTGATATATATGGTCACCAATGTATTACATTGAAGTCTGTGTTTTGTATGTCTTTTGTAATTTTAAAAAGGTGGCATTATTTTAGACATTTTAGATTGACCTAGTTCTCTATATTGATGCCCTGTGGCATTTATTAGTTGAGTATTACGTATATTTTTTAATATGATCACATAGAATATTTTAGGTCCCAGTGGATGCAGAAGATTAAATAATTTGTCTTTGTCTTGAAAGACTTTAATCTTAAATATTAGATTTGTGGTGTTTTCAACTCTGTCCATTAATACTGCACAAAGAAGTTAAAAATAAACAAAAGCAAAACCCACTTTACATAACCAAGACATAAAATGATGCCAGGACTCTGTCTAACAGTTAAATAACTTGGCTGGTGTTTTGATGTGTGGCCAGAATTGGAAGTCTCAGTGTAGAACTCTTTATATACTCTGTTCTCTTCTAGTCCTGGCCATTAAATGTAGCTATAGCAGTACTCTAGGAAAAGCTATTCACACGGTGTCCTGTGTGCAAGGCATTCCTCCAGAAGTGAGCAGAGCCGCCTGCAGCTGGTGGTCTGTTATGTAAATAAGCAGCTTCAGAGATCATTGATACGGAATAGACTACCTTGGTAGTACCCTTATATACATTCCTCTTCAGTTCCAAAATACAAGACAGCTTTGACTGTCTGTCTTCCTTAAATTGATGAGATGTAGTATCATCACAACTGGGGGAAGGGAGAAAGGTCTGCTTGTTACAGTAGGTGAACATTCACATAGCCTAAGGAGTAATAGGAATTGTATATGACATTACATTTTGCTTGGGGTTTTAGAACTAAAATAACATGAGGTCACTGTAGCAGAAGGGCATTTTTACCATTGCTGATTAAAGAAGTGTTACAGCAAGCATAGCTTCTTAAAACAGAACAGGAAAATAAAAATGCTCATGAGTATATAAAGAAATGCCTCATTCATAGCACAGAATAAAGCATACATGCTTTACCTATTCCATCTCTTTCTAACATGACCAACATATATTACTGACTGCATAGTTTTCTTACATGTTAATTAATTTTCATTGATGTAAAATCAGTGGACTTTAACACTTTGGTTTTCAACCTGTTTATGAGACTAAGAGGAACTGTGGCTGTAGGCTCTCAGCACCATTGTATATGCTTTTATTGTGGTGAATATCAAAGCAGCAGTTAATTATAGTACTAGCATTTCTGTTCTTCACCTCATTATCTCTGTCTTGCACTATTATTTTCTGTTGCTGCTGGCTATACAGCATCAGGCCTGGCACCAGTGAAGTGTGAACACAATGCCAGCACTGCATTCAGCACAAGAATAGAAAGGCAGATGGCAGATTGTACTATTTATAGTTGGAGCCAATCTGCCTGAGGTGAGCCCTGCTGAAATGGTTTTTATCAAGAATGTTTTCATATATTAAAGGGATAAAAGGAAATGAAGGCAAGGAAAAAACTTCAGACCTTTGGACTCAGAGTAAAAATTTCGGTATAGATCACAAAGCAACTATAAGTATTGATTAAGCATTTTTAAACTGGAAGTTTACATATTTTTCTTTATATTCTCTGAGTAAGGACTTTAGGCCTGCAGCATCCTTCATAGCAGAACATAAGGAGTTTATTGTTCAGGGATGTTATGTTGCGATAGCAACTGATGCAGTGAGAATTTTAATTATTGGGAACAAAATGAGAATATAATAACTAATTATTTAAGACCATTGACTATATCATGTTAACTCAGACTAGTTTTTAGTTTCTTGCTCGTTACTTCTTGACTGCATGTGAAGAATACAAAATGACTCTACTTCATGTTTGAGTCTTCATATTTTTAAAGAATATATTATTGAAAACTATTTATGGTATCAATTAGTATATTGATATAGACTGCATTAAAACTACATTAATTATCTAAGCTTTTTATTTTTTAGATATCTGGTTTAAAAACTGATTCTGTCTCAAGAATTACAGTGAACTAAAGAATTAAAATGCTCTAGTAAAGAATTTAGGTGGTCCAGATAATCTGATATATAGTCACTAATGTGGAATAACAGTTAAGAAAACTTATGTTCTATTCATAGAAAACTGTAATATAGGCCTAAGAAATTAATTTGATCCAATCATAGTAATAATATAAAATATTTTGATTGGATTTATTGGAACTTAGCAGATTACTTAGTCATATTCTAAAATATGCCACAACTTCTGTTCACTTGAAGTCATGATTAAGTATCTGTCATATGAATTTGTTGGTTTTATTTAGAGGGTAAGCTGATTTGAATTTTTACTTTTTATACTTTGATAGTTTAGAGAAAGTTCATGAAAAGCTAGATTTAGAATAAGACGTTACAGCCTAGGCTTCTTGCTTTATTAACTTCATATTCATAGTTAAGTACAGCTAATGATAGTAGTGACTTTTGGTTAGGCACAGCTGATCATTCCCAAAGCATCTCCAAATGAAAGCTAGGGTTTTAAAATTCACTAATTTATAAAAATGAAGAAAATAAAAATTGAAACTATAAGGCAGGCAGAGAAAACTTCTCTGTTTGCTGAGGAAAATGGAAAAGCTATCATCACATAATACTGACAAATTAAATACTAGCCACTGCAACTCCCCCTCCTTCTCATCCTTCCCCCCCTTCCCACCCCAGTTCTGTATATGTTCTCAGACACACATTCAAGCATGTATACACAAGCATGTGAATGCAAAAGGCTGACATCTGATGTTTTCCCCAATTGCTCCTCATCTTGCTTTTTGAAACAAAGTCTTTCACAGAACTTAGAACTCTCTAATTGGACTAGACAGGCTGATCCACCCATCTCCTCAGTTCAATAATTATAGGCATGTGCTGCCTGGCTCGGCTTTGTGTGTGTGTGTGCTAGTGTGTGTTCAGGTCCTTATGCTTGTGTGGCAAGCAGTTCACTGACTGAGCTGCCTCTCACAATAAGCAATGGCAATAATTAGCATCCTCTTTAAGGGAAAGTGGAAATGGCTTTACTAGGAGGAGAACTCCTTTCCACTTGTGTTCTGTAGTTTGTAAGCACTCTCATTATACAGACATTCTGTGTCCTTGTTCCATATTCTTTCCCCTCAATTAGGACTTAATGATATTTCTAATTTTTAGGGGAAAATATTTGTTCCAATTTTGAGTTTTATGTTCTGATTGTGTTTATTCTTTCTGGATTTCATAACAGAGAATTAAAAATTGGGCTTTTTTTTCTTCTTTTTTTGGTGGGGGGAGGGAGTCACAAAGGTAGGGGTAGACTAGGGAAGATTGGAAAGTGAATGTGATTGGAGTGTACTATGTGAAATTCCCAAATAATCAATAACAGTATGGTGTTTAAAAAGAGAGAATAAATTCTATGGGGTCATTTAGGAATGAAAAATAGTTTATCCTTTTTCTGTATAGGCAGACAATGGGAAAGGTTAGTTATTTTCCTGTGAATTTTAATAATATAAAAGTGAAGAAACTTGAAATTAAAAAGATTAAGGTAAAAAAATTATTGCCATAACATAACTCTTAATTAATTATCAGAATTATATTTGAGATTTTTGACCAGAACTCAACAGCACACAATTCTCTTAAGAAAAAGAAGTATGCACATAACCTGAAGGTGCAAAGCCAAAATACTTACCCTTATGCCAGTGTGGAAAAAGTCAGGTGGATACAGGTATTCCAGTGAGTGCTATGGTCCTGACATTAGATAATATGAAGGAAAGTAGTAATTACTTTCATTCTTGGTTATCATTCCTAATTGAAGTGTGTCTTTTATTTATAGTTTGAAAAGTATGTGAATTTGCTTCCTATTTAGAGTTTTCATTTTCCTTTCACATGAATTTAAACATCGATAAATTCTGATATTAACAATTGTATTTCATTAATTCATAAATCATTTAAAACATAAGAAGAGACATATACATAGAGTTGGGTTTCATTCTGTCTATAAAAGTCAGTTACATTTAATTCTGTTGGCAACCTTGGATGTTTGGGAAGGGGACAACAGCCAGGCCCTGCCCTGCAAGGAAGGCATTAAACCAGCTTCCTACTCCCTGTTGGCACCATCCAAAGTACTCGCAATGAATAAAGCCCAGCCTACAAAAAGTTTAAAACAAGGTCCTTAGATTAGTCCTAGGGCCTTACATGTGCTAGGCAAGAGTGCTACCACTGTAATTCATCGACAGCCCTATCATGTCTTCATGGAACACATTCCAGTTTTATGTATTTCATTTGGTGGTTTTAATGGTCTTGTGATTGAAATTTGTATGGTTGCTGGGTCTTTGATGAAGTGATAGGAGTCATTTTCTTTTTATATATTATGACTTTAAAGACGTACTTTCCTGAGAAGAATCCATAGCATTTACTGAAAACAAAGCCCAGAAACTGACTACTATTGTTAAACTTATCCTATTAGAACTAGAATTTTTTTTTTTTTCTGATCAGATCGCCATGTTTACTCTTTCACACACAGGTTATATACACAAAAAGGCAGGATGTGGGGAAGGGGATGACGCAGGAGCGTAAGTGTTCAGGGGAGTACAGATATCTTCCAGAACAGAGTGTCAGCTGGGTGAAGAGAACTAGAATTTTTGAAATTAATATTAGCATCTCTTCTCAAGGAATATTATACTTGCCATCCCTTTCTTTCATTATACATGACAAAATTAAAATGAATCAAGTATAAATTTACTGAAAGCCTCATTAAATGTGAATTTATATAAATTTAGTAACATATCCTGTGGTTGTTTTGTTTTGTTTTTTGTTTGTTTTGCTTGCTTTTTGTTTTTAAATCCGTCTCTGTGCCTCAGGATATCACTGTGGTCCAGGAACTTAGCAAGGGTAGATTATTGTGGCCCATGAGCTCTGTAATACTCTGCATATTGTATGTCAGCAGTGATTGCTTAGGGCCTAAATTGTAGGTGCTACATGGTAGACAGCCTGCGACATGTCCAGTTGGGCTTGGTTTGCCAGCGGGAGTGTCTGTGCCGTCTGCAGTCATTCCTGTACGAAGACAGTGAGGAAGACAGTTGGAGTGCGTTAGGTGCTCCCTGTTCTCTTTGTAGAGTTAAGTGTTCAATGGGAACAACTTGGTTTTCTATATTGATGAATGTATAGATTGCCATTTCCCAGTGTCTTCAATTTTTCTTCTTCAGGAACATCTTATTTTCCTGTTTAGGGAAAATAATTACTTTTCTAATACATTCAATGCCTAAAAGATTGAGGATTAATTCCAAAGGAAAAGTCATTATGGTTATGAATAGTGTTTTGGTTTCAAGCTTTACAGTAGCTTTAAAAATTGCTTCTTAGTGAAAAAAAAAAAACTTTATTCCTGTGTGAGTTTAGGTCACAGTGTGTACATTTGAATTTGTGGTTTTGTGTCTCTCTTGTGTGTGTGTGTGTGTGTGTGTGTGTGTGTGTGTGTGTGCGTGTGCGTGTTTAAAATATTGAAGAGATAGAGGGGATAGACAAGAATGGCAAGATTACGAGAGAAAAATGTTCATGCTTTCTATGAAATTGTAAGTGACTGAGAGTGATTAAGTAGAAAAACAGGTATTTTTCTTTTATGCATATATATTATGTCATTTTTATGCCTAAAAATAGATTTTCATTAAAATGGACAGTGATAGTAGTAATAGAAAGTCACTACACAGATGGTTGCTTTTTCAGTAATAGCCCAAGTAACTATTTAGAGGATAAAAATCTATATTTTGGAAAGGATATACTATGTTGCAATTAGATATTTTGTAGTCGCTTTAATTTTCTAACACTTTATAAGAAAAATATTCCTTAGGAAAAGGCAAAGTCTGTGAATTGATGCCGATATTCATCTTTCACATAGATTTCTTAATATTTTTCTTTAATTACAGTAAACAATATATTGAGATAGTTGAAGTTTGTTTTACATTCCAAAGTGGGTTTGTTTGGAAATGTATGAAACAAATTTTAAAACCTAAGAGATTTTAAGTTGTTCAGTGTACATAGATCTTGTAACTTTCTATTGCAACCTCTAAGGCTTTTGGCTTAAGACACTATCAAGTCCATCCATTGGTCCTTTGCAATAGTGCTTCTCACTCTCCCTCAGTAACTATAGTTTTATAAATGCCTTTCCAGCTGAACATTTTGTCAGGTGTTCAACAACTTAGAAGAGGTTTCAATTTAAAATAGATTATAAACTTACGTGTGGTGGCAGTTGAATGAGTTGGTATGACAACTCATATTAAGAGGTTGAATCAAGTGCAAAGTAGCTTAAAAAATTTGAGAACTATAGTGCTACATTAGTCCTAATGACTTGGTCTTTTAACATGGGCTGGATGCTAAGGAGAGAACCTTTCTCTTAGACAACCAGTTCTATCTGGACAAAATGGTGAAGGTTGGACCCATTAATTTACTGCTACTAAGAACCCACCTTCCTAAGATATACTTCCTTTGCCATTTGTAGTTATTGGCAAAATATCTTAAAGACCCTGAGGCTTGTTTCTCCCCACTTTTCCAATCCTCAGAAAAGGTGTTTAATTAACACTATAGACCACCAATCTCATTCTTAAAAATTAAGAATTCTTTTATAGAATTTGGAAATCTTTACCATTTTTATATTCTGCATTTTATGGAATTATAGATTATTAAAACCCAGATCTGTGTGTAAAGTATCTTAATATTCTACTATTAGTAGGCTATCAGACATTAACTTAGATATTGAATATGATGGAAAACATCACTTTAACTGGTTTTAGTTTTTATTTTGTTTTGAGTTGACTTCTTCATGTTTTGCTCAGGTGAGTCCTAAACGCTTATATTACAGCAATCCTCCTGCATCAGCCTTTCAAGGGCTGAGACTTTCAATGTGCACTACCATCTCTAGCTTCAGAGCCTCAATTTTCAAGTGCTACCCATTTGATAGCCCTGAAGACAGAAAATGGGAGAAAATGAACAAAAAGAAATGTTGCCAGCTCTAGTTGTTAATGTTTACATGGCACATTAAATTGTATCTGTATTCAGAGTCTTCTGGAATGTTTCAAGAGTATGTACAGTGAGTAATGTTCAAATCAAGACCAACATATCTACTTCCCTTAACAACCATCATTTCTTCATAGTGAAAATATCAAAGTCATTTCTTCTGATTTTCAAAAATAACTAGTAAAACAATGTATTGCCAGCATCTATAGTTGCCTTATTGGACAAAAATAATAGTAGTACTCTGTCTCCCTTCTCTGTAATTCAGTATTAATTGACCAATCTTCTCTTGTCTAATCCCTTTACTTCTCCCCACAACCTCTGGGAACTTACTTCCCACTTCTGTGAGAGCATCAGTTTTTAGATACCACTGATGAGGCAGTACAGAACGAGGGTTTTTGGCGCTTGAATTATTTTTCTTCACTACACATACTGTTAGTGTTTTAAATATATAAGACCTACAATAAAATTGCTTTCAAGGAAGTTCTTCCACAAATAATGCAATAATTTCTCATACCACATACTCCGTATCACTAATAATTACTCACCCCCCAGTTGCTCCTTTCTATAACTAGTCTGCTAAAATTGCTCCCAGGACAATCTCTATTAAGTGTATACTGTGTCATGTATTTTCTTGATTTCTTTGGTTAGAAGAAAACTTGAAATTCCTTAAATTGTCTGAGAGCCTCTGCCATCTACATTGAGCCAGCCCTCCAGTCTTTTCCTTACTGCCTCCTCCTCACGAGTGTATAGTGGAGCAATCTCTGTATTAATCTTTGAGAAAACCAGTTATTTGTTTGTGTTGGCTGTTCTATTTGGAATTCACCCTTCTATTATGAACATTATATCCATTCCTAATGCCATGGTCAAATGTGAAGTCTCCAAACCTTGTGTTTTTTTTAAAACCTGAAAGTAAGATTTCAGTGTTTGGTTTCTTTGTAACTTCCACGAAACCAGCTAACCTCATTTTCCCTATGGTTCCTTTTTGTGTCTACCCTTTATTATTTTCTGCCACATTAAGAACTAGTTAAATACATGGACTAAAGAGATGGCATAGTGGCTAAAAAACACTTACTTCTGATACAGAAGACCCAGACACAGTTCCTGCCATCCGTGTGGGCTCTCCTCAACAGTCTGTAACTCCAGTTCCAGGGAATCTGACACTGTTTTTTTGGCTGTTTCAGACTTCAGGCATACAACTGTTTCATGCAGACAAATATGCACATAAAATAAAAATAAGTTCACATCTTTAAGCAATACTATATAATCATGAAATTTTCCCCATTAACATTCTTCCCTATATTGTATATATTTTGTGCCTGTAACATATGTAAACCCGAATTAACTTAAACTTTCACGATAGCCTCACGGGACACCACTCATGCAGAACATGTGTATTCTAATTTCCTAGTGCAACCAATTTACTCTTAGAAATTCATCTTGACATTTAAATTTGTCTATGACGTAGGTGGGGTGTTTTTACAGTACAAAGTGGGTGTAATGATATTTTTCACTCACATTAAAAAATTATTGTGTTTAATTCTGCTGAAGAACTTCTTTCTATATGAACTCCTTGAGACAAAAATGGTCATATTTAAGGAAGAAATGATATTTGGGTGCTCTGAAAAAACAACAAAACATGAAAAAAATTATTCGATATCTACTTTAAAAACATTACTTTAAAAAAAAAAAGATGATTGTGTTTAAATTGAAAAAAATGGCGGGAAATGGGGGGGGGGGGGGGGGTGCGATGGCAGGAAGGGGGCGCACGAGGCACACAGCGCGGTGGAAGTTTACTTATATTGAGGTGTAGTTTACTGTTAGCATGTGTTATTAATGTCAGTAGAATGTTATTGTGCAGGCACATGAGTGGATAGGCGATAGAATTAGCTTCGTAAAGAATAGGGGTGCGCTTAGTGTAAGGTATGTAGGGCATGGGGATGGGTGTAGCGTGGTAGTATGGGATTGGTGGTCAGGATATCGTGTGTGCGTTATTTGATCGGTTTCGTTATGTATTACTGTATTTTGGGTTAGTGTTTTTGAGTGGTTGGTTGTTTATAATATGTAATTGTTGAGATTTGTTTTTTTTTTTACAAATTTGATTTATATTAATTTGGATTACGATAACTGTTTTTTTTTTATATTATAATTAAGCAGGTACAAATACAACATTGACATGAGCAGACTTCGAGCCGGAACTACTCTGTTATCATAGGGAACTGAAGTACAAACTTAGTATTATAACACTGATGTACCTAAGCCGTTCTAGTTTCAGTTTTCGAGAGGTGGATGTTACAGATGTAGATAGAGCATTTACTAGTTGGACGTCTTTGTCTCTTAAGACGGTCCATGGATAAATATTGTGAGGGTGCATATAATATGGAATTCTAGATAACAATGGACTTCTTATTTAGAATCCGATTTTTTGTATAAGGTTTCCAAGACCGATGCATGTACTGGAACATTCCAATATAAGAAGAACGAAAATTCACTATGTACAGGGTGTATCATGATTTAGTTTAGCAGATATATATGATCTGCATCTTGTCGTCTAGTCATGAGGAGCATAACTACTTTAACATACATGCTTCTTTACAATACTTACACTTCTCCATTTTGGGCAGTAAATTCACTGGTGATGTGCGTTAGAAGGCTTTGTATGGTTACATTAGCGTTCTAATGGCGACGATTGCATGGTAGCTATTGTGATCGTGCGTTTATGATGTTTGGAAGTGCGGGCAGGTGTAGTGTGTGTCTTAGGTGAATAGCTATTACATTTAGTCTCTTGGCTCATGTGCACGAATAGGTCTAAGTTAATGTGTTTTTCTGACTGCTCCACGAGGCGTGAGGCTGTCGGGGTAGAGAGGCGTTGAGGAGGGATTACATCTGGTGCTCCTGGCGCTCCACTCATATTGCGATCTTCTTCCTGTCAGGACAGGGGGGGTGTGTGTATTTTACAGTACTGAGTTCTCTCGTCTGTCGTTGGTGCGCGTTTTATCAGGCGGCGAGGCGGCGCCGGAGGGCAGCTCGGGCTGCTGCTAGCGCGTGTTCTCTCTGGTCTATACGTTTGGGCTCTTGGGAGGGTGTGGCATGTCTGGTGGTCAGGATGAGTCAGTGATGGCACAAACGGTGAGTATACAATAGTGATTATATTGTCTTGAGAATGTGGGTGGGTACATGCATATCGATGTGTGGGTTATGTTTTCGCGCGTAGGGTGTTGATGTGTTCTGGTCGATAAATTGGCATTCGCAGTGGGTTGGGGATAGTGTATGCACGAGGATGAGTTCAGCTGCTTCTGTTCGTGGGGTAGGGGACATAGTCGGAATTGTATTCTATGTGATTTGTATCACTGTGTGGGGGCGATTACCTGGCATAAGTTGCTTACACTGGGCTTCTAGGTGTAGTGTTCATGGGTGTGTTGCAAATATTTGGGAGTAGGTCTGTGGGGGTTTATAGGTTATGGTGTTTTTGGGAGGGGGGTAGTGGGCAGGGTGGGGTGGGGGGATGAGTGATGGGATGGATTGGGGGAAGTAAGACGATTGGGGGGGGGGAGGGGGGGCGGGTGTTGAGTACGATGTATTCTCACTGGTTTTCTTCTCTCTCTGTTGGGCTGGTGGGGTGGGGTTGGGAAGGTGACAGGGGAGTGGTCACATGGGTCGAGTGTGGTGGGGTGAGTGGTGATATGGGTGTGCAGAGGGGAGCGGAGCATGAGTAGGGTCTCTGGGAAGGCTATGGAACAAGGCGGACTTGATTGGAAGCGAGTAGTCGATTGGTCGGGATGAGACTCACTTAGGGGGTTGGGGGGGGGTTATGGGTGGTATATCAGTCCGGTGTGGGAGGACTACTCTGGTCCTGCGGAGGACGGGATGAACTAATTAACAGACTTAATGCATTCTGTTTGTTGTAGTGTGGCGTATCTATACGTCTAGGTAGTGAGGGGGGAGGTGATCGACATTAGACTCGAGGGGTGGGGCACGCGTAGGGTTGGTGTGGTGGAGGGGGCGGTCTTAGGAGGGGGGGGGGCGTGCGGGTGAGGGTTACTGTGTAGGGGTTTAAGGAGATGGATAGATCTTTCGTGTAGGTGGATATCGGCTGTTTGGGGGGGATTACTTTTAGGTACGTTGGTGGAGAGGGGGCGGGGTGCGTCAGGGTATCTGTATGCGCTCGAAATAGTGGGATGACAGGGCCGGTCTGGTAGAGTGCGTGGGGGTGTAGATGGAGCGGTGTGGGCTGTCAGTGGGGGATGGTACAGCTTTGTGGTCTGTATATAGATTGATGACTGGGTTGGTTATATTCATGTTGTTAGCTGGGGAGATTGTCGGTCTGTTATGTGGTGGGGGAGAATAGTGAGATAGGGGGGGGTGGATGGGTGGGGTGTGTGACGGACCTAGAGGTGGGGGGGGCGGTGGAAGTCAAGCTGTGCAGATGTGGCCTGGGGTCTTTTGATGTGCGGTTGCTTTAGGTGGCCTGTGGTGGTGGTGTGACGTGTTTGGAAGGAGAACGTGGAGGGCTGTTAGTAGAGGTTGTGAATATATAGTAGAGGGTACTAATGTATGGAAAATTTTGAGGGTATTTAGTGTTTATTGGAGTGTAGTATAGTGTGGATGGTAGTTATAGTGTAGGTTGGATTGTGTGGTATGTAATAGGGTGTATGATGGTATGATTTTCAGGAGATCAGGGTTGGTGATGGTATATATTTGATAGTGGGTTGTATGGGTGGGCTATTTGAGGTGGTGTTTTAGTGGTTATGATAGGAGGGATGGGTTGAGGTATTTGGGCTTGGAGTGGATGTGACTGTGAGTGTGTTGATTAGTGTGGTTTCTTGTTGGGTATGGAGGTGGGGGAGTAGGACGGTTGTAGACAATGTTAGGAAGGGGGGGGGGTGGGGGGGGGGGGGAAGGGGGGTGGGGGAGGGGGGGGGGGGTGGGTGGGGGGGGGGGGGGGGGGTGGGTGGTGATATGTGTGCGTTGGGTTATCGTTGGGGTGGGGAGTGGGGGTGAGAGTGGAGATGAGATTACGATGTAGTAGGTGGGTGTGATGTGGGGTACGTCTTGAGGTGTTGACTCTGACTATCAATCTCTTCTATAAGTGTGAGGTGGGTGATGGGTTGGACGTGTAGGGTCAGATGATGGATGGGAGGTTAGAGTTGGTAGTGTGGAGATGAGAGGGGCGGTGGGTGGGGGGGGGGGGGGGCAGGTGGGATGGCATGGAGTGATGAAATTGGGGGGTTTTTTGTATTTTGTACATTTATGTAGATGGTGGTGGGGGGCAGTCTTTAATGGTTGTAGTTGGTGTGGTATTTGGTGGTATGGTGGACTAGGTATGAGGGTGATGGGGGGGACTAGTGACTTAGTTGACATGTGGTGGAGGTGTAGGGGGATGGGGGGGAGTAGTAGTTGAGGGAGGTGGGTAGGACAGTGATGCGTGTGTGGGTGGGGTGTCGTGCACTTCTGATGTATGTAGGGATAGATGGGTGGTGGTGGAGGTGTCAGTGGAGGGTTGGTCGGTGGGTGTTGTTGTGGATGGTTAAGGAATAGATATGTTGTATTGGAGTGGGTATGAGGGTAATTTGTACATTATAGTGAGGGTAATTAATGTGGAAATATGTAGTATGTTATTTTGTAGGTTGAATGGGTTTATGTGTTATTAGTTGAGGGATTATGGGAAGTGGGGGTTATGAGAAACGGGCGGGGGGTGGCGTGATGGTGGTGAGTGATGGGTTGGGTGTGTATGGATGGGTGTCTTGGTGATTGAAGGTGGGGGGGTTGACGGGTGGTGGATGAGGGAATGATGATGTAAGGCATATGAAGATTAGTAAGAGCTATGGGTGCAGGTAGACATGAGTTGGCAGGTTGTAGTCAATGGTGGTGATGGGGGGTGTGTAGTGTGGGGGGGGGGGGGGGGGGTGGGGGGCCGAAGTGAGAGAGTATTCATAGATGAGGGTGAGCGTGGGGGGGGGGGGGGCGGGAAGGGAAGGGGGAGGGGGTTGTGTGGTGGGGTGAGTATGGGTTGTAGAGTAGAGGGGCGTTTAGGATGGTATTGTGACGGATTTGAGACAATGAAGATTTGTATAGGCTTTTGGCTCAGCGAGCGGTACCAGAAAGTAGTTCCGAATGGTAGGGTCATATGTGTTGTGTCGGTCATGTCGGTCCTCTAGAGTTAGGGGGTCTTGTTGACTGTTGCCGAAAAGTGCTAATATGCTTTTGTCTCTCTTCCTTTCTCCCCAGCGTTATCGAACTCAGAAGCGGCGCCTCTCACCTCGATAGAATCATTTCGTCAGGAAGGCTGTTTTTTGAATGTGTGAGAGGTTGGCTTCATGGGCACTTGCCTAGAATTCAATCGTTTCTATCTACCTCGATGCGTATATTGGTGGGGGGGATCTTGTCTATGTTTACTATCTATAGAATTATAAGCGACGGGCTGTCTGCGAACGTGCGCGAGTGTGAGCGCGAGGCGCGCACTCTATGCTATAGCAGTTATACATCTATATTATGTTGTACGTAGTTGTTATGTTTTGCGCATGCTCGGGTGGACGAGTAGGTTTGGGTGGGAGGCGGGGGGCGGGGCGATGAGAGGGTGGGAGGAGGTATTCGACACTGGAGACATTAAGGATAAGTAGACAGGCGGAACATTATCGGCACATCTAGGCGAGCGGGAGACTTCTTGCTTGGGATCTGGGGTTAAGAATGGTGAATGATGTAAAGTTGTGGAGGGTGATGAATGAGGGAAGTGAGGGGTATGGGGGTAATGTAGGATGGGATGGTCTAGATGAGTTGTGGTGTAGGGATATATGATAGTGGTGTGATGATTTGGGGAGGTTAGTAGGTGACTAGGGTGGTATTCAGAGGCATGTTATGTCTCGAGCCAGGCTAGTACAACATATGATGATGAGTAGCAAACTGGTAGGGCGATATGGGCGGTGTTGGGTGTGTTGCTCAGTAAGGGATTTTGGGCGTCTATAGGGTTGGGGGGGGAGCGAGAGTAAAGGAGAAAAGAGGGACATAGGGGCAGGAAGGGATAGGGGGCGTGATGTTGCTGTGGGGGGAGTAATAAGGGTAGGATTAGTGGGGCGATACACACGGTAGATGGTGGCTGATCGTTGGCTAGAGGTTGTGTTATAGTGGTTGAGGATAAGGGGATAGAGATGGTCTCGAGTATTGATAGGAAGAGTGATATATGGGCAGTACATGTTGAGATACAGTGGATGGTGGTGGTGGAGGTGAGGTGGGTGATTGGACGGGGAGGGTGAATTGTTAGGGACATAGGTGTGGGGGAGTTTTGTGTTCTGGGCTATGTTGAGTTGTGGGTTATAGTGTGATAATTGGTGCGGATTGGTTGCGGAGGGGGGGGAGGGGTGATGGATAGTCATGTTTTGGGAGTAAATGGTGTTAAATTATTTAAATATGGGGTTTGTAGTTTATTTAAGGGGGGGGGGGGGGGTGGGGGGTATTATTGTGGATATTGTAGGGTTGTAAGGGGTTGGGGGGGGGGGGTGTTGGGATGTGGGGGTTTTGTTGTGAATGATGGATATGGAGGGGAGGGGAAGTTGTTTTGGTAATGTGGCTGAGTGTTGGGAGTGTTTTGCAATTTCTAGATAGTGTAGTGTTTGGGAGTAGTTGAATTGGGGAGGTGTAGAGGGGGTCGTGGGATGAGGGAGGGAAATTTTGTGGGTGTAGGGGGGTAGTGTGGTTGGCTGTGGTAGGGGGCGGTTGGGAGGTTAGGTGGTTTGCACTGGGGTCGCAGTTGGTTTTAGGACTCCGTTGATGTTCTCTTAAGACCTATCTGTGTAGTTCGTTCGATTTCTTAGTATTCACGGTCCTTTTTATTGAAATCTATTGTTTTGCATATAAAATGACATAATATTGTTGCCATAAACAGAAAAATACCTGTTGTTCTTCAAGTTCTACTTTATTCAAACTCTCAGTCTCTTACAATTTCAATTGAATGCAGTGAACATTTTTCTCGTCGTAATCGGGCCATTCTTGTCTATCCCCGCTAATCGCTCTTCATATATTTCGAAACAACGCACTCGCACAACAGCTGACGACTCTAACACACACACACACGACACACAAACACACAGTAAGACCCAAACTGCACATATTCAAATGTACACACTGTGACCTATTATCGCACACAGAATAAGTTTTTGTTTTTTGCACTAAGAAGCAATTTTAAAGCGAATAACGGTATTAGCGTGAAACCTAAACAACTATTCATAGACCATAAGTGTAATTGTTCCCGTTGGATTAATCCTCAAGCTTTAGGCATGGAAGTATTAGAAGATAGGTAATTATTTTTTCCGCCCCCCTACTAAACAGGAAAAAAGGGGGGGGGGGTAGAGGGGGGGGGGGGGGGGGGGGGGGGTGTGGGGGGGAGTGGGTGTGGGGGGGGGTGGGGGTGGGGGGGTGTGGGGGGTGGGGGGGTGGTAGGTGGTGGGGGGGGGGGGGGGTGGGGGGGGGGGGTTGGGGGGTAATGTTTCCGAATTGATGAAGAAAAATTGAAGACACTGGGAAGGGACAATCTATATCATTCTTCAATTGAGAACAACAAATTGTTCCCATTGAACTCTTAACTCTACAAGAAGAACAGGGAGGCACCTATCCACTCCAACTGCTTCCTCACTGGTCTTCGTACAGGAATGACTGCAGTACGGACACAGACACCTACCGCTGGGCAACCAAGCCCAACTGGAGCATGTCGCAGGCTGTCTACCATGTAGCATCCTACAATTTAGGCCTAAGCAATCACTGCTGACATAAATTAGTTGCGAGTATTACAGAGCGTCATGCGGACCACAGTATATATTCCATTACCAATTGCTAAGTGTCCTGGACGCACAGTGAGTATCCAGATAGGCACAGAGACGGAATGTTAAAACAAAAAGCAAGCAAAAGCAAACAAAAAACAAAACTAAAAAACAACCACACGATATGTACTAAAATATATATAAATGCACTATTTAATGAGGCTTCATAAATATATACTCTGATTCATTTTAATATTTGTGCATGTATAATGAAAGAAAGGATGGCAAGTATAATATTCCCTATGGAAGAGATGACTAATATTAAATTTCAGAAATTCCTAGTTTCTTCACCCATCGGACACTCTGTTTTCTGGAAAGATATCTGACTCGCCTGAACCTACGCGCCTGCGTCATTCCCCGTTCCACACAGACCGTGTCCTTTTTGTGTATATAACTGCTGTGTAGTGCGAAGAGTAAACATGGCGATCTGATCAGAAAAAAAAAAGAAATTCTAGTTTCTAATTGATAAGTAAAACAATAGGAGTCGTTCTGGGCTTTGTTTTCAGTAAAATGCTGAAGGATATCGTCTACATGGTAAGAACGTCTTTAAAGTCATAATCTATCAAAAATACAGAAAGACATCCGATCACTTCTTCGAAAGACCCAGCTATCATACAAATTTGCATCACAAACCATTAAAATCCACCAAATGAAATAGCATAAAACTGGATGTGTTACATCGAGACTGGAGAGGGCTGGTCGATGGAATAAATTTTTGATAAAACTAATTTAAATTATTGAACTGTGAGGTAGCACACGTGCCTAGCACATTGAAGAATATTTAGCACCGAGTCGAAATCTAAGTGACCTTGTTGTGAATCTTTTTAGTAGGCCTGGGGGCTTTTTTTCTTTGCGAGTACTTGTGATTGGAGCCAACTTGGGAGTAGAAGCTGTTTAATGCACTTCCATGCAGGCAGGCCTGGCTGATGTCCCAGTCTTTGCGTCCAAACAACCCAAGGATGTGCCACAGAATTAATGTAACTCGACTTTATAGACCGAATGTAACCCATCGCGATGTATAGTCCTTCTTATGTTTTAAATTATTTATGAAATTAAGGAAATACAATTCGTTAATATCAGAATGTTATCGATGTTTTAAAATCATGTGAAGGAAAATGGATAAAACACTTAATAGGATAGGCAAATTCACAACTTTTTCAACTATAAATAAAAGACACACTTCACTCTAGGAATGTTAACCAAGATGAAAGTACTTACATACTCATTCTGAGCATATTATAGCTTAATGTCAGATCTCATAGCACTTCAGCCTGGAATACCATGTAATCCACCTGTCTTCTTTTTCCCACACTGGCATAAGGGTAAGTATTTTGTGCTTTGCACCTGCAGTTATGTTGCATACTTCTTTTCCTACCGTAAGAGATTGTGTGCTGTTGATTGATGGTCAAAAATCTCAAATATAATCGAAGTAATTATTAAGAGTTTATGTTTTGGCATATATTTTTTTTTACCTTAATCCTTTTTAATTTCAAGTTTTGCTCTCTTTTTAGATTATTAAAAGTCACAGGGAAAAATAACTAAACTTTCCTCAGTGTCTGCCTTTTCAGAAAAGGATAAACTATTTTTCATTTCCTAAATGAACGCACGATAAATATCTCTGCCGAGGTTTAAACTCTCTTCACTGTTATGGATTAGTTGGGAATTTCACTATAGTTCACACCTCCAATCAAAGTCACTTCCATTCCGTGCCCTAGGCTAACCCTATCTCTTTTGAGATCTCCACTCCCCTCACCAATAAAAGAAGATAAAAAAGCCACATTTTAATTTCCCCCCCCCCCCCCCCCCCCCCCCCCCCCCCCCCCCCCCCGCCCCCCCCCCCCCCCCCCGCGGGGCCCCCGCCCCCCCCCCCCCCCCCCCCGGGCCGGGGGCCCCGCCCGCCCCCGCCCGGCCCCCCCCGGGGCCCCCCCCCGGGGGGCCAAACCCCCCCCCCCCCACCCCCCCCCCCCCCCCCCCCAGGCACCGCCCCCCCCCCCCCCCCCCCACCCCCCACGCCCCCCCCCCCCGCCGGGCCCCCCCCCGGGCCCCATCCCCCCCCCCCCCCCCCCGCCCCCCGCCGCCACCCCCCCCCCCCCCCCGGCCCACCCCCGCGCCCGCCCGCCCCCCCGCCCCCCGCCCCCGGGGGGGGGGGGGGGGGGGGGGGGGGGGGGGGGGCGCCCCCCCCCCCCCCCCCCCGCCCCCCCCCCCCCCCCCCCGCCCCCCCCCCCCCCCGCCCCCCCCCCCCCGCCCCCCCCCCCCCCACCCCCCCCCCCCCCCCCCCCCCGCCCCCCCTCCCCCCCCCCGGGGCCCCCCCCGCCCCCCTCCCCCCCCGCCCCCCCCCGCCCCCCGCCCCCCCCCCCCCCACGGCCCCCCCCCCCCACCCCCCCCCACCCCGCCAACCGCCCCCCCCCCCCCCCCCAGCCCCCCCCCCCCACCCCCCCCCCCCCCCCCCCCCCCGCCCCCCCCCCGCCCCCCCCCCCCCCCCCCACCCCCCCCCCCCTCCCCCCCCCAGGTGGATGCCCCCGCTGCCCTCGCTTCCGCGCCCCCCCCCGGAGGGAACGAGCACAGTCGGCTCAGCGCCCAGCGTGCGCCGGGCTTTCGCCCCGCTCAACAGCGCCCCCCTGCGCGGCCTCCCCCCGCCCTTTGCTTTCCGACTCGACTCGCGCCCACGCCCGCGGCCAACCCCCACAATCGTGCTTGGCGCTCTCTGCCCGCGCGGGATACGAAAACGCACATCCCGCCCAGCTGTCTCTGCCCTCGGCCTCCCCGGACGCCCCCGTCATCCTCCCCGGCGCCCAGCCCGGTACCAGCCCCCCTCCCTCGTCTTCGCCCAACCCCCCCTTGTACGCCGCCGACCCCCCCCCGATCGCCCTCACGCCCCCCCTCACCCGTGACAGCAGGGCCTCTGCCGGCCCCGCCGCCCCGGCGGCCGGCCCAGGCCGATCTGCCCCGGTGCTCCGTACCCCCGGAGATTCTGCCCGGACCTGCCCAAGCCGCCTGCCCGCCCCTTGGCCCCATCGACCCCGGACCCGCCCTGTTATACCCCTTTCGTCCCCCCTCACCTCCCGCGCCGGACTCACCACCCAGCGGAGTCCTCCCCCACGCACAGCGCTTCAGCGGGTTTCACAAAGCCCCCACTCCCCTCCACCGCCCCGCGACATCCGGATGCTAACTCCCCACCCGCCGAGTCGCCACTGGAGCTGCTCCGTCCCACCCCTCGCGCTCCCCCCCCCTCGTTCTGCTCGTCCCCCCCGAGGCCCCGGGCCCCTGCAGCCACCGTCCACCCTCGCCCCGGCCGGCCCAGCCCCCTCCCCCATACCTCACCTCCCCACCTCAAATACACCCCCCACGATTCCTGTCTTCATGGGGACCAAGTATCTCATCTCCTACTTAATAAATACTTCCCGTTACATTATAGCTGGAGCCATGGGTCCCTCCCTAAGCGCTCCCAGGCTGGTGTTTAGACCTGGGGCTCCTGGTGGTTGGTATTGTTGCTCTCCACAGGGGGAAATGGTATTAGGTCTTCCTTGAAGGGTCTGATAGAATTCTGCATTAAAACCATCTGGTCCTGGGCTTTTTTTGTGGGGAGACTTTTAATGACTGATGCTAATTCTTTAGGGGTTATGGGGACTGTTTAGATGGTTTAATTTGCTCCTCCTTACTTTGTACATGTTTCTGTCTAGAAAATTGTCCATTTCATCCAGATTTTTCCAGTATGTTATAAAGGCCCTTTGTAGTAGGATCTGATGAATTTTTTGAATTTCCGTTCGCGTTCTGTTGTTATGTCTCCCTTTCAGATCTGATTTTTATTAATTTGAATACTGTCTCTGTACCCCTCTTGTTAATCTGGCAGAGGGTTATCTATCCTTGTTGATGTTTCTCAAGAACCAACTCCTGGTTTTGTTGATATTTTTGTATCTAGTTGCTTTCCTGTTTGCTACTCGGTTTGATCGAGACTCAGCCCTGAGTTTTGATTATTTCCTGATGCCTACTCCTCTTGGGGTGTATTTGCTTCTTTTTGTTCTAGAGCTTTCAGGTGTGCTGTCAAGTTGTTAATTGTGTGCTCTCTCCAATTTCTTTTGTGGGCACTTAGAGCTATGAGTTTTCCTCTTAGCACTGCTTTCATGGAGTCCCACAAGTTCTGGTATGATGTTTCCTCATTTTCATTAAATTCTAGAAAGTCTTTCATTTTTCTTTATTTCTTCCTTGAGAGAGTCATCATTGAGTAGACCATTGTTCAGTTTCCACATGCATGTGGGTTTTCCCTGGTTCTGTCATTATTAAAGACCAGCCTTAGTCCATGGTGATCTGATAGGATGCAAGGGATTATTTCAATCTTTTTGTATCTGTTGAGGACTGTTTTGTGACCGATTATATGGTCTATTCTGGAGAAGGTACCATGAGATGCTGAGAAAAAGGTATATTCTTTTGCTTTAGGATGAAATGTTCTATCGATATCTGTTAAATCCATTTGGTCCATAACTTCTGTTAATTTCCATGTGTCTTTGTTTAGTTTCTGTTTCCAGATCTATCCTTTGGAGAGAGCGGGGTGTTACAATCCCCCACTATTATTGTGTGAGGTGCAATGTGTGCTTTGAGCTTTAGTAAAGTTTCTTTTATGTATGTAGGTGCCCTTGCATTTGGAGTGTAGATGTTCAGAAGTGAGAGTTCATCTTGGTAGATTTTTCCTTTGATGAGTATGAAGTGTCCTTCCTTATCTTTTTTGATTACTTTTGGTTGAAAGTCGATTTTATTTGATATAGAGAATGGCTACTCCAGCTTGTTTCTTGGGACCATTTGCTTGGAAAATTGTTTTCCAGCCTTTTACTCTAAGGTAATGTCTGTCTTTGTCACTGAGGTGCGTTTCTTGTATGCAACAAAATTCTGGGTCCTGTTTATGTATCCAGTCTGATAGTCTATGTCTTTTTATTGGAGAATTGAGTTCATTAATGTTAAGAGATATTAAGGAAAAATGATTGTTGTTTCCTATTATTTTTTTTATTAGAGGTGGAATTATGTTTGTGTAGCTACTTTTTTTGGGGTTGTTGGAAGATTACCTCTGTGCTTTTTCTAGATTGCAGTTTCCTTCCTTGTGTTGGCGTTTTCCATCAATTATCCTTTGAAGTGCTGGGTTTGTGGGAAGATATTGTGCAAATTTGGTTTTGTCATAGAATATCTTGGTTTCTCCATCTATAGTGATTGAGAGTTTTGCTGGGTATAGCAGTCTGGGCTGGCATTTGTGTTCCCTTAGGTCTGTATGATATCAGACCAGGATCTTCTGGCTTTTATAGTTTCTGGTGAAAAGTCTGGTGTAATTCTTATAGGTCTGCCTTTATATGTTACTTGACCTTTTTCCCTTACTGCTTTTAGTATGTTTTTCTTTGTTTTGTGCATTTGGTGTTTTGATTATTATGTGACGGGAGGTATTTCTTTTCTGGTCTAGTCTGTTTGGTGTTCTATAGGCTTCTTGTATGTTTATGGGCATCTCATTTTTAGGTTGGGGAAATTTTCCTCTATAATTTTGTTGAAGATATTTACTGGCCCTTTAAATTGGGTATCTTCACTCTCATCTATACCTATTATCTTTAGGTTTGGTCTTCTCATTGTGTCTTGGATTTCCTGGATGTTCTGGTTAGGAGCTTTTTGCATTTTGCATTTTCTTTGACTGTTGTGTCGAGGTTTTCCATGGTATCTTCTGCGCATGAGATTCTCTCTTCTATCTCTTGTATTCTGTTGGTGATGCTTGCAACTATGACTCCTGATCTCTTTCCTACGTTTTCTATCTCCAGAGTAGTCTCCCTTTGAAATTTCTTTTTTTTTTTTTTTGGTTTTTTTGAGACAGGGTTTCTCTGTGTAGCCCTGGCTGTCCTGGAACTCGCTCGGTAGACCAGGCTGGCCTCGAACTCAGAAATCCGCCTGCCTCTGCCTCCCAAGTGCTGGGATTAAAGGCGTGCGCCACCAACGCCTGGCTGAAATTTCTTTATTGTTTCTATTTCCATTTTTAGATCCTGGATGGTTTTGTTCAATTCCTTCACCTGTTTGGTTTTGTTTTCTTGCCATTCTTTAAGGGATTTTTGTGTTTCCTCTTTAAAGGCTTCCACCTGTTTACCTGTGTTCTCTTTCAATTCTTTAAAGGATTTTTGTGTTTCCTCTTTAAGGGCTTCTACCTGTTTACCTGTATTTCTTTAAGGGAGTTACTTATGTCCTTCTTAAAATCCTCTATCATCATCATGAGAAGTGATTTTAATTCTGAATCCTGTTTTTCCTGTGTGATGGGGTATCCAGGGCTTGCTATGGTGGGAGAACTGGGTTCTGATGATGTCAGGTTACTTTGGTTTCTGTTGCTTGTGTTCTTGCTCTTCCCTTTCACCATCTGGTTGACTCTAGTGTTACCTGTGCTCACTGTGTCTGATTGGAGTCTGTCTTTCCAGTTATGTTGCTTTGTGTCAGAACTCCTCAGATTCCAGATGTCTCTGTGTTCCTGTGATCCTAAGCTCCCTCTGCTCTGGATGCAGTAGGTCCTCCTCTGCTTTGAATGCTGTAGGTCCTCTAGAATGTCTCAGGATCAGGTGTTTCCACAGGAGCAGACCAGCTAAGCGTCTGCCCCAAGCAAAGGCGAATTCATTGTTTTTAATAGCTGAGTAATATTCCATTGTGTAAACCACATTTTTTTGTATCCATTCCTCTGTTAAAGGACATCTGGGTGCTTTCCAGCTTCTGGCTATTATAAATAAGGCTGCTATGAACATAGTGGAGCATACGTCCTTGTTTTATGTTAGAGCATCTTCTGGGTATATGCCCAGGAGTGGTATAGCTGGGTCCTCAGGTAGTGATA